>SJYC01101838.1:0-43301 GCA_006408675.1 Madoqua kirkii
CACCCACCTGTAGTAGGGAGGAGCAGAGAAGCCTCTGCAGCACCCTGCCTGCCCCTTCCCCCGTTGCCTCCCTGGCATTCTCTCTCCTCTCTGTCCTTGCCTTTCGCCTCCTCCCGGGGTTGGGGAGGTACTGTGGAAATTCCCAAGCAGTGCACCCACAGTTTATCTGCATCAAGGACCTGTTAAGAAGTCAGCACTCAGGACTGGCTTCAGTGAGTGGCTCTATGCACAGCCCTCTGGCAGATCTCACTAATGGGGACCCCGCCCCCTCCACACACTTTTCGCTAGCTTTGTCAAAACCAGACCTATCTTAAATACTTGCAGAAATCCCCAAAGGGAATTACTAATATAAAGCAAGTATTACTAATACGTGCTCTGGGGTAGTAAATAGAATATGCCATGAAGATTAAGCAGAATAATATGTAGAAGCTGCCTAGTTACTGCATTGTAGTTTTTTTTTTTAATTAGTTATTTTAAAAAATAATTATGTGTAAAAGGGGAATGTTTTTTTAAAAAATGTTTATTGAACACCTACTCTATCCCAGCTACACTGACTGCAGCACGTGCACTCTGCCCTGAGAGCTGAGCTGACTTTCCAGCCTGGCTCAGCAGTGGTGACGCCCCGTCAAGGTCATCTCCCTGGAGGAGGAAAGAATCAGCTGTGCGTCCTCAGGCAGAGTGCCTGGCCTCTCTGAGCCCCTGTTTCCTGATCTGTAAAAGTGAGGCTGGAAAAGCCCTCTCCCGCTTCTCGTGGGTTGGGGGTCAGTCTTGGCAAAAGTTGGAAGGTACTGTCCTGCCAAGCAGGGAGGTGGGCATCCAAGGGAGACCAGCCTGGCCTGAGCCTGTAACTGGAGCACCTGCCCTCAAGCTCCTGAAGCTGTGTCTGCAAGCTCAGAGCATACCCCTCAAGGACACTAAGATGGGGCTCTCCTCTGGAGTTCCAGCCTGTCTGGAAAACAATGTTCCTCCGAATCCATGGAAAGACAGTCATTCCCCTGGTCTCCCAGGTGAGGGCGTGGTGATGCCCCTAGTCATCCCAGTGCTACCCTGACTCCAAGGTGGTCCATGGAGTTTGTTTCCATGGAGACCAGGAAAGGAGACAGCAGTCCTGGAAGGAAAGGTGAGCTTTTTGTTTAAGTTTTCAGAGGTTGAGGAGGGTGGTGCTCAGTTGAGTGGTGGAGCCCCCGTTGTTCCATCAGGGTGAAGTGTCGGGTGGCCAAGTCCAGGACAGTTGGGGAGGCCGGGTGGATGGCAGCTTTGTCTCTGGAGGGCCCAGCAGATAGCTCATTGCCGCCTGTCCTGCCTTTCAGACAGAGCTTGGTGGGGTGGGCGTGATGGGCCGTGTTCTTCCCATCTGCATTATTGCTGCCCGAGTTCAGCATGCTATGTGTAAGTCATCAACCTTAGTGAGTGTAAGATTATCACCTTTAATGCTCCTAGCAAAACTGTGAGGCAATTACTATTGCCATCCCCATTTTACAGATGATGAAACTGAGGCACAGAGGGGTTTGTGCCTTCTTGGGTATTGCGCCCAAGTTTACACAGGGGAGGAATAGAGCCTGAAGTCCAGCCCAGGTCATCTGAAGCCAGAGCCGGTGACCAGGCCATACACTGCCATGGGCCAGAGGAGGGACAGCAGAAAGCTGAGGCAGGGAAAGAAGAAAGGTAAGTCCTAGCACCCAGGTCTCACCCGAATCTCTTGTTAATACTGGTGTTGAAGAGTCACCGACTTCATGAAGGGGTGTCGTGGCTCTCATAGACGAGGCCCTGGGAGTGCAGGGAGGCTCAGTGAGTCGCCCAAGCAAGGGAGCTGCAATCTGAACCAGATGTGTGGCTTGTTCAGTGACCACCCCCCGCCACTTCCCCCTATCCCACCATTTTGTCTTGCTTCTATGACCATCTGTACCAAATCTAATCCTTCTTGGAAACCCTGGACCTGGAGCAGACACACCAGGAATCTACACATGTTTTCTGAGATCACGTACAAGATCCCAGATCCCACTCGCTGCCTCTTTGGGTGAGGAAGAGGAATGGTGGTAGGAAGTGTAGTGACCTCGTATCTTTGGCACCTGGATGTTTCCCTGAGCCTGAACTCTGCTGAAATGGAGAGTTTTGAAATGACAGTCACATTGGAGTATTGCGTCTTTACTTATGTGGGAGTCAAAGAAAAAGGAAATCTCTAGGAGGGACCTGAATTGAAAATTCTGTCCACCCACCCATCCGTCCTTCCTTCCAGTCTCCAGCCATCCATCACCCATCCACCCACTCACCCACATCCATCACCCATCCACCCACTCACCCATCCTTCCATCTCTCTTCCCAGCCACCCACCTGTCCTTTCTTCCATTTATCCATCCATTCACCCACCCATCCACTGACTCATCCACCCACTCACCCATCCTTCTATCTATCCATCCATCCACCCACCCTCCAACCCACCTTCCTCCCACCCACACATTCATCCAACCAGTCACCCATCCTTCTATCCATGCATCCATGCACCCACCCGTCCACCCACTCATCCATCTTTCCATCTGTCCCCCACCCATCATCCATCTATCCATCCTTTTACAAATCTTTATTACTAATCCATTGCTTCTTGACTCCAAAACGTTGTGGTGTAAACAACAACAGTAGTTTATTGTCTCATGGTTTCCGAGAGTCAGGAATTCAGGAGCGGCTGTCTAGTTGGTGCTTGCTGTTGGTGAGAAGCCTCAATCCCTCTCCACAGGAACCTCTCCAGGGGCTCCTTGAGTGTCTTTACAATGTAGTGGCTGGGCCCGAGAGAGTGGCCCAAGGGAGCACACCAAAAGCCATGCCCTCATAACCTAGCTTCACACGTCACACACTGTCCCTCCCACGGGATTCTGCTAAGGCAGAGGAGCCCTTGTTCAGTGTTGGGGGAGATGTCATAAGGTCACAAATCCAGGAGATGGAGGTCAGGAGGAGCCGTCTTGGAGGTTGGCCACCAACATCCATCTATCCATCCATCAGGTTTTATTGAGATATAATTCACATACTGTACCATTCACCCGTTTGGAGTGTATATTTGGTGGTTTTAGTGTATTCACGGGCTTGTAAAACCATCACCACAATGGATTTTAGAACGTTTTTAATCACCCCAAACAGAAAGCCCACACCCACTGCACTCATTTGCCATTTCCCCTTTTCCCCAGCCACCCTCAATCACAAATTCACCCTCCGTGTTCGTAGATTCGCTTATTCTAGCTGTTTCATGTGAATGGAATCACACACTAGGTGGTCTTTTATGACTGACTTTCACTTCACATGATGTTTTCAAGGTTTGTTCATGTTGTAGTATGTATACTGATACATACATTCTTTTTTTTTGCTGAAAATATTCCATCATATGGATATTCCACGATTTGTTTATCCATTCATTCACTGATGGACATCTGAGTCGTTTCCAACTTTCGTCTATTATGAATAATGCTGATATTAACGTCATGTACCAGTTTGTGTGTGAACATACATTTTCAGTTCTCTTGGGTATCCACCTGGGCGTGGAATTGCTGAGTCATATAGTGACTCTATTTTTAACCTTTTGAGGAACTGCCAGACTGTTTTCCAAAGCAGCTACACTATGTTACATTCCCGCCAGCTGTGTATGAGGGTTCTAATTGCTCCCTCTTCCTTGCCAACACTTGTTATTGTCTTTTATACATCCGCAGTCCTAGTGTGTATGAAGTGGTATCTCAAGTGGTTTCACTTTGCATGTCCCAAATGGCTAACGATGAAGAGCATCTTTTCATGCTCTTATCAGCCATTTGTATATCTTCTTGGGAAAAAATGTGTATTTGAATTTTTTTGCTCGTTTTTAAATTGGGTTCAGTTCAGTTCAGTTGCTTAGTCACATCCGACTCTTCTTGACCCCATGGACCGCAGCACACCAGGCCTCCATGTCTATCACCAACTCCCAGAGTTTACTTAAACTCATCTCCATAGAGTTGGTGTTGCCATCCAACCATTGCCTCCTCTGTCATCTTCTCCTCCTGCCTTCAATCTTTTCCAGCATCAGGGTCTTTTCAAATGAGTCAGCTTTTTGCATCAGGTGGCGAAAGTGTTAGAGTTTCAGCTTCAACATCAGTCCTTCCGATGAACACTCAGGACTGATCCCCTTTAGGATGGACTGGTTGGATCTCCTTGCAGTCCAAGGGACTCTCAAGAGTCTTCTCCAACATCATAGTTACAAAGCATAAATTCTTCGACACTCAGCTTTCTTTACAGTCCAACTCTCACATCCATGCATGACCACTGGAAAAACCATAGCTTTGACTAGATGGACCTTGGTTGGCAAAGTAATGTCTCAGCTTTTGAATATGCTGTATAGGTTAGTCATAACTTTCCTTCCAAGGGGTAAGCGTCTTTTAATTTCATGGCTGCAGTCGCCATCTGCAGTGATTTTGGAACCAAAAATAAAAATAAAGTCTCTCACTGTTTTCATGTTTCCCCATCTATTTGCCATGAAGTGATGAGACCAGATGCCATGATCTTAGTTTTCTGAATGTTGAGCTTTAACCCAACTTTTTCACTCTCCTCTTTCACTTTCATCAAGAGGCTCTTTAGTTCTTCTTCACTTTCTGCCATAAGGGTGGTGTCATCTGCGTATCTGAGGTTATTGATATTTCTCCCAGCAATCTTGATTCCAGCTGGTGCTTCTTCCAGCCCAGCATTTCTCATGATGTACTCTGCATAGAAGTTAAATAAGCAGGTGACAATATACAGCCCTGATGTACTCCTTTCCTTATTTGGAACCATTCTTTTGTTCCATGTCCAGATCTAACTGTTGCTTCTTGACCTGCATACAGATTTCTCAAGAGGCGGGTCAGGTGGTCTGGTATTCCCATCTCTTGAGGAATTTTCCACAGTTTATTGTGATCCACACAGTCAAAGGCTTTGGCATAGTCAATAAAGCAGAAGTAGATGTTTTTCTGGAACTCTCTTGCTTTTTGGATGATCCAGTGGATGTTGGCAATTTGATTTCTGGTTCCTCCTGCCTTTTTCTAAAACCAGCTTGAACATCAGGAAGTTCACGGTTCACGTATTGCTGAAGCCTGGCTTGGAGAATTTTGAGCATTACTTTATTAGTGTGTGAGATGAGTGTAATTGTGCAATAGTTTGAGCATTCTTTGGCATTGCCTTTCTTAGGGATTGGAATGAAAACTGACCTTTTTGTCCTGTGGCCACTGCTGAGTTTTCCAAATTTGCTGGCATAGTGAGTGCAGCACTATCACAGCCTCATCTTTTAGGATTTGAAATAGATCAACTGGAATTCCATCACCTCCACAAGCTTTGTTCATAGTGATGCTTTCTAAGGCCCGCTTGACTTCATATTCCAGGATGTCTGGTTCTAGATGAGTGATCACACCATTGTGATTATCTGGATCATGAAGATCTCTTTTGTACAGTTCTTCCATGTATTCTTGCTTCTGTTAGGTCCATACCATTTCTGTCCTTTATCGAACCCATCTTTGCATGAAAAGATACCTTTGGTATCTCTAATTTTCTTGAAGAGAGCTCTAGTCTTTCCCATTCCGTTGTTTGCCTCTATTTCTTTGCAGTGATCACTGAGGAAGGCTTTCTTATCTCTCCTTGCTATTCTTTGGAACTCTGCATTCAAATGGGTATATCTTTCCTTTTCTCCTTTGCTTTTTGCTTCTTTTCTTTTCTCAGCTGTTTGTAAGGCCTCCTCAGACAGCCATTTTGCTTTTTTGCATTTCTTTTTCTTGGGGATGGTCTTGATTCCTGTACAGCAGATCCCTTGATCTGCTGTAAAAAGTCATGAACCTCCATCCATAGTTCATCAGGCATTCTGTCTATCAGATCTAGTCCCTTAAATCTATTTCTCACTTCCACTGTATAATGGTAAGGGATTTGATTTAGGTCATACCTGAATGGTCTAGTGGTTTTCCCTACCTTCTTCATTTGAAGTCTGAATTGGGCAATAAGGAGTTCGTGATCTGAGCCACAGTCGGCTCCCAGTCTTGCTTTTGCTGGCTGTATAGAGCTTCTCCATCTTTGGCTGCAAAGAATATAATCAGTCTCATTTTGGTGTTGGCCATCTGATGATGTCCATGTGTAGAGTCTCCTGTGTTGTTGGAAGAGGATGTTTACTATGACTTGTGCATTCTCATGGTAGAACTCTATTAGCCTTTGCCC
The DNA here is from genome assembly GCA_006408675.1 of Madoqua kirkii. NCBI lineage: Eukaryota > Metazoa > Chordata > Mammalia > Artiodactyla > Bovidae > Madoqua > Madoqua kirkii. The sequence continues at coordinate 6,181 of SJYC01101838.1, forward strand.
TGCTTCATTCCATACTCCAAGGTCAAATTTGCCTGTTTCTTCAGGTGTTTCTTGACTTCCTGCTTTTGTATTCCAGTCCCCTATAATGAAAAGGACATCTTTTTGGGGTGTTAGTTCTAAAAGGTCTTGTAGGTCTTTATAGAACTGTTTAATTTCAGCTTCTTCAGCGTTATTGGTCAAGATATAGACTTGGGTTACCATGATAGTGAATGGTTTGCCTTGGAAATGAACAGAGATTATTCTGTCGCTTTTGAGGGTGCATTGGGTTATTGGTCTCATTATTAGTGATACAAGATACGGATATATGATTTTCAGAGATCTTCTTCCATTCTTTGGGCTTCAGTTCTTTTTCATTATATCTTATTTTCTGACTGTTGAAGTATACATTCTCATGCTAACATATTCAAAAGGTGGAGAAATGTATAAAGAAGTGAAGAAATAACCATCCCAGGACCACCATGATTGGTGTTTAATGATGCTTCCTTTTTTCTTTATCCTTTTAATCAATTATGTATTTATTTTCTGACAAGTAATATTTGCACAAGTAAATTCTAAAGGTTTAAAATAAGTCTCCTGCCCTGGGCCTCAGCTACCCAACTCCTTCTAGGAACATTCACTGTTACCATGTTCTTGGTGATTTTTTTGGAGCTGGTTTATACATATAGACATGTACATGTCAATTTCCCCTTAAACTGCATAGCATATCGGCCTTCACACCTGGCGCTTGTCTGGTCTTTTTTCTCCTTTCCTGTCTTTCAGCTCTACATAGCTTTCCTTATATAGTTAGGAGTTATCCTGATGATACAGTGTATCCATTAGTTATAGGAGGTGGAGGACAAACCCAGTCCAGGGTTAACAACACCAAAGCGTTTATGGAAGGATAATAGGTGACTTGCAGAAGGGCAGAGATCCAAGTCTGGAATCTACATGAGAGGAAGCAAAGCAAAACTAAGTCTGGGCTGCCCCTGCCAGGGTCGGGCACAGACTGCACCTCTGATGCCCCTGGGCTCGGAGGCTCTGGCCTCTGGACCTGCTGCTGTTGAGCCCTGGGTGTCTCTGCTGCAGCCTTTGTCAGATACCTGCTTCTCCCATCAACAGCTGTTGAACACAAGCCTGGTGTTCAGAAGCCCTGCCTTGCTTCGTGGTCTTGGACAATTCTGCTCTGTCCCAGACTTCCAAGCCCCATTCAGCGAAGCAGACCCCTTGTACCAGTTATATGTTGCTGCATAACAAAGTCCCCATGGCTTGGAATCACAGTGCTCATTGATCATCTGTCACGGTCACTGTGGTTCAGGGATTTGGGAGAGGCAGGGCACTTCCGGCTCGGGTGGGGAGTCTCTTGTGCAACAGCAGGTGGGTGCTGATTTGTTTGGGGACCATCTCAAAGGCTGCTTCATTCTCATATCTGGCGCTGGGCTGGGGAGACTGAGGCTGGGAGAGTGGGGCTGGGGCGGCTGGGGCTCCCGGGCATCTCGATGCAGTCTCTGCAGACTCTCCAGCATGGTGAGTTCAGGGGTGCTGGTCTTCTTAAGTCAGCTTGGGGCTCCTAGGGTGTGTGTCCTAAGCTGAGCAGAAGCTTCACACATTGTCCCTTGTGCACCCTTCTATTGGGGTGCAGTTACAAAGATTGGCCAGGTTCCAGGGAAGGGGAGCTGGACGCCACCACTCAGAGGAGAAAAGTCAGGTCACTTTGTGGAAGAGCAGGCGTGATGGGAAGGAAACACAGTCACCCCCAGGTGGCTTCTGGGTAACCTCCGTCTCCTGGGAAGGCACTGTAGCCACCAGGCCTTACCCTGCGGTGGGGGTCTCACCTTCACCCCCTGTGGTTGTCCTCTCAGCCTCGAGCTGAGCTCTCTGGTCATTCCAGCTCCCCAGGAAGCTGGTGGCAAGCCCTTTTCTCTCCATCTGGCTTGTGACCTCATGTGCTAGGTTGAATAGGGTCCATCCCAAATCCACGTCCACCGGGAACCTCAGAAGGTCACCACATTTGGAAACAGGGTCTTTGCCTGTGTAATCAAGTTCAGATGACACTGTATTGGGTTGAGGTGAGCCCTAAGTTGGGTGGTTGGTGTCCTTATGGAAAGAAGAGAGGAGGGACCTCCTCAGTGGTCCAGTGGTTAAGACTGCACTCCCGGTGCAGGATGCCCGTGTTCAGAACCTGGCAGAACTAGATGCCATGTGCCATCACTAAAGATCTTTCATGTTGCAACTAAGGCCCGGCCCAGCCAAAATAAATAAGTATTGAAAAAAATAAAAAGAGAGAGAGGACACAGAGGAAAGATAGTGTACAGACCCAGACTCACAGGGAGAAGCCACGTGACAAAGAGGCTGAGGCTGCAGGGATGCGTCCAGCTGCCTGGGACACCGGGGGCGGTCGGCCAGGGCAGGGACTGGAGAGGCTCAGCCCAGATCCACCCCCAGCACCTGCAGGAGGAGCCACCTGCAGACACCTTAACTCCTGGCTCCTGAATGATTAGAGAATGCATTCCTGGTGTTTTAAGCTCCCCAGTTAGAGGTTTGTTACGGCAAACCCAGGAGACCTATGCACTTGACAGTGACATTTTGGTCCCCTGACAAATTGAGGGTCTGGCTGGCTGGTTGGTGGCTGAATTCCGACCTGATGCAAAGGCTCAGAACGCGCAGGAGTGAGGCCTGGGGACACTGCGCCGTGTGGCCGGAGGACGTCACGGTCCAGGAGACACGAGGGCGGTGCCGGCTCTGTGGACGGACGGGACTCGGGTGACGCATGAGTCACTGGTGTGTGTTTGCTCGCTCCGATCTCTTATGTTCTAACCGTGAAAATCCAGCCTGGCCTTCCCAGGTGCGTCCTGCGTCTCCCGCCTCTGGACCGGCCCAGCTTCTGTCAACACAGGCGCTGTTTACAGCGGCCGCTGCTGTGACCTTCAGGGCCGGGAGGACGGCTGCCCTGGTGGAGTCAGGCTGTGCTCATACTCGGGGCCTCGCTATTCTCCAAAATACTGAGGAACGAAGACCCACCCTGGGGCTTGAGGGAGGGCTCCCGCGTCCTGAGCCCCGGGTGTGACCCTCGGAAGCGACGGGGCCTCTCCCTCTTGGAGCCGCTCCTCCTGTGCAGGTCGGCTCAGACGTTGCCTCCCCTGAGAGGGCCCTGCGTGCCTCATCCAACACCGCCCTCACCTCCCCCGTTTTATTCGTCTGCTCTCACCCAAGGTCACCTGCAGTGACCATGTTACTGTGTTTCCTTGTTTTTATTTATTTCTTTATATTTTTTGGCTGCCCCCTGGGGCATGTGGGAATTTCAGTTTCACGACCAGGACTTGAACCTGTGGCCCTGTGTTGGAAGCATTCCTTATGCCTCTTTGAGAATCTCCTATCAGTGGGACCCTGGCTCCGTGGGGGACAGATTGACTACAAACAGCACGATGGAATTTGCAGGGTTGGGAGTGGAGTCGGGTCATTTTATTGTCGGTGGTGGTGGAGTTACAGGACTTAAATGAAGTTGCCCAAACTCATAGAACCCAAAAGGATGAGTTTTACTGAGTGTAAATAGTATTTTACTCAAAAAAAAAATGTTTACAAGTGATAAGGCCAAGGGTGAAGCCAAGAATAATTAATGCAGGTTTGGGGAAGAAATGGGAAGTGAGGATCCAGAAGTCTTCCTGGGGGTGGTGGTCCTCACACTGAGACTAGAGAAAGGACGAGTGTTTGTTGACCTTGAGCCAGGAGGAGAGGAGAGAGGGTGGGATCTCAGGCAGAGGGGCAGCAGGAGTGGCACAGCTCTGCAGAAGTTGAAGCTGGGTGTGCCCGAAGGGGAAGGCAGGCCTGGCTCCAGTCCTGCAGGGCCGGCTCAGTCTTGCTCAGGCATTTGGACTTCAGAGTGACCTCGTTGGCTTCTGGTCTGGAAAACTCACCGTGGAGCAGAGGGTGGGATGAGGGAGCCGGGCTAAAGGCGGGAGGGCTGGTCCAGATGTTCTTTGCCTGCCATTGTACATCCTTGATTGAGGCATTTTGTCGCTCCCAGACATTAACCAAGTATGTGCCACTCCACCAAGAAAACGCAAGAGACACAGGGCAGTTTCAGCCCGTTCTTGTCTCCCCAGCTTCTGTTAACAGTGCTGGCAAGTGGCAAGAGCTTGGCTCATACCTGTTGAGTGACAGAGTGGTCTTTTCATTGAGCAGAGTGCACTGGAGATTCAGCCTTGGTCTCACGTCTGGCAGTGCTCTCTTCTCTTTTATCCACGGGTGCCGTTTCCATGTTTGAATGTTTGTTTATCCCTTCGCTAGCTGAAAGACGTCCGTGCTGTTTCCAGTTATTGGTTATACAGTGTTAGTCACTCAGTGATGTCTGACTCTTTGTGATCTCATGGACTGTAGCTCACCAGGCTTCTCTGTCCGTGGGATTCTCCAGGCAAGAATAGTGGAGTGGGTTGCCATTTCCTTCTCCATGGGATAGTCGCAACCCAAGGATCAAACTTGGGTCTCCTGCATTATAGGCAGATCTTTTTACCATTTATGGAAAACTCACCGTGGAGCAGAGGGTGGGATGAGGGAGCCGGGCTAAAGGCGGGAGGGCTGGTCCAGATGTTCTTTGCCTGCCATTGTACATCCTTGATTGAGGCATTTTGTCGCTCCCAGACATTAACCAAGTATGTGCCACTCCACCAAGAAAACGCAAGAGACACAGGGCAGTTTCAGCCCGTTCTTGTCTCCCCAGCTTCTGTTAACAGTGCTGGCAAGTGGCAAGAGCTTGGCTCATACCTGTTGAGTGACAGAGTGGTCTTTTCATTGAGCAGAGTGCACTGGAGATTCAGCCTTGGTCTCACGTCTGGCAGTGCTCTCTTTTATCCACGGGTGCCGTTTCCATGTTTGAATGTTTGTTTATCCCTTCGCTAGCTGAAAGTCCTCCGTGCTGTTTCCAGTTATTGGTTATACAGTGTTAGTCACTCAGTGATGTCTGACTCTTTGTGATCTCATGGACTGTAGCCCACCAGGCTTCTCTGTCCGTGGGATTTCCAGGCAAGAATAGTGGAGTGGGTTGCCATTTCCTTCTCCATGGGATAGTCGCAACCCAAGGATCAAACTTGGGCTCCTGCATTATAGGCAGATCTTTTTACCATTTGAATCACCAGGGTGGCCCAAGCTGCTGTAAATATTAGGGTACAGATCTTTGCATGATTGTATGTTTTCATTTCTCTTGGGAAAATACCTAGATGTGGGATTGCTGTGTCATAGTTAGTGTGGGTTTTACTTGTTAGAATAAACTGCCTAGCTGTCTTCTGAAGAGGCTGCACCGTTTTGCACTCCCGTCCCTGGCTCCACGATGTGTTTCTTCCTTGTTGTTTCAGCAGAATGCACTGATGTACACACTAGAGGGTGCAGAGGAGTCATGGACTGGGGTGGCTAACATGCAGATTCCCCAGGCCCTACCCTTGAGGCATCCCTGGGTGTGTCTTAGACCTCCCTGAGAGCCCCCAGGAGAAGCAGGAGTCCTTTATGGGGGCGGAAAGAACCCCAGATCTTGACGCAGGCACTCGGGTTCAGTGTCCAGCTCTGCCACTAGCTTCTGGGTCACCTCTGTGAATCATCTGTCCCCTCCGAGCCTCAGTTTCCTCATTAGTAAAATAGATGTGAAAATCATTGAGCTTCCTAGTTTGCTGCAAGGGCTTAATGCATTACTGTGTGAAGGGTCCTGCTTCTAGCTAGGTATTCAATAAATGTTACCGATTTTGGTCAACTGCAAAAATTTTAAATGCTTCCTTCTCCCGTTAGCTAACGGCTTATATTTTAATGTTTTTATTGATGCATAGCATAGTGAAGAAAGTGCCCTGAAGACAAATGTACAGTTCAGTGAATTCTCACACGTAGAACTCATCCGTGACCCCAACGGCCCACCAAAACGGGACGTGACCACATCCCTGGGGCTCCCCTCAGTTCACGCTCACCAACCGCCTTCCAGACTGACCTCTCCTGGACCTGTGACTATAACGGCCTTGATTGTGAAACACTTTTGTTTTTCTAGTATAGCTAAGATGTGCTCAGTGAAGCTTATGTTGAAAACACAGAAGGCAGAAGCATAGAGACAGCCTGTTAACATATTGAACAGCCTTTTAAAATGCTAATTTTTAATTGAAATCTAACAATAATATTGCATAGGTTGTAAGCATAAGGCCCAATACATTTTCACTGGGCGACCACCTTACGTTAATCCCCAAATTGAATCTGAGAACAATACAGCAAGAACTGCTGTTCCAACGGCATTGATCAGCTTTGCCCAAACAGCCTTGTTAATCTTATTTATATTTTTTGATAATTTATTTTATTCAAGGATAGTTGGTTTACAATGTTGCATTAATTTCTGCTGCACAGCAAATTCACTTAGTTACACCTGCTACTGCTAAGTCACTTCAGTCGTGTCTGACTCTGTGCGACCTCATAGACGGCAGCCCATGAGGCTCCCCCGTCCCTGGGATTCTCCAGGCAAGAACACTGGAGTGGGCTGCCACCTCCTTCTCCAATGCATGAAAGTGAAAAGTGAAAGTGAAGTCGCTCAGTCGTGTCAGACTCCCGGTGACCCCATGGACTGCGGCCCACCAGGCTCCTCCGTCCATGGGATTTTCCAGGCAAGAGTGCTGGAGTGGGGTGCCATTGCCTTCTCCCTAGATACACCTACACAGACACATAAATATATATACATATTCATACACACACACACACACACACACACACACACACACACACACACATTCTGTTTCACATTCTTTACCATTTGGCCTAGAGCAGGATATTGAATATAGTTCCCTCTGCCATACAGTAGCACCTTGTTGCTTATCCCTCCTATAGATGATAGTGGGCGTCTCCTAACCCCAGCTCTCGCTCCATCCCTCCCCCCGGCTCCTCCGAGGCAACCACAAGTCTGTTCTCTGTGTCCGTGAGTCTGTTTCTTAAATAAGTTTATTGGTGTCATATTTTATTTATTATTATTATTTTTTATATTTGCTGCATGTATTTGACTGTTATGGGTCTTACTGCAGCGTGCAGTATCTTTTAGTTTCGCCATGTGGGATCTAGTTCCCTGACCAGGGATTGGACCTGAGCCCCCTGCACTGGGAGCGAGGAGACTTAGCCACTGGACCACCGAGGAAGTCCCCTGTTTGTGCCATATTTTAGATTCCACACTGGAAGCGATATCATATGATACTTGTCTTTGTCTGTCTGACTTAACTTCACTTAGTATGAAAATCTCTAGGTCCAACCAAGTTGATGACGATGGTCTTATCTCATGCTTTTTTATGGTTGAGTAATATTCCTTGTATATATGTACCACATCTTCTTTATCCATTCATCCGTCTGTCGATGGTTGTTTCCATATCTTGGTTATTGTGACTAGTGCTGCTGTGAACATAGGGGTGCATGTATCTTTTTGAATTAGTTTTGTCTGGATATATGCTTAGGAGTGGGATTGCTGGATCATATGATAATTCTATTTTTAGTTTTTTGAGGAACCTCCATACTGTTTTCCACAGTGGCTGCACCAACTTACACTCCCACCAACAGTGTAGGAGGCTTCCCTTTTCTCCATGCCCTCTCCAGCATCTGTTATTTGTTGACTTTTAAATAATGGCCATTCTGACTGGTGAGGTGGTCCCTCAGTGTAGTTCTGATTTGCATTTCTCTGATAAAGAGGTGTTGAGCATATTTTCATGTGCCTGTCGGCCATCTGTATGTCTTCTTTGGAGAAATGTCTATTTAGGTCTCCTGCCTATTTTTTGAAAGCCCAAATTAAAACTACAGTAACAGAGGCTTTTCCAAGCAGCCCTCGATTTGAATAGCAGACTCCTACAACTCAATAGCAAAAAACAAGCAAACAAAACCCAAACCACCAGCTTTAAAAATGGGTAAAACATGACAGCAGTAATAAATTCATACGAAAAATTTGAAGGTGATGAGTATTTATTGCCTTGAATGTGCTGACGGTTTCACGGGGGTATGCAGAAGTCCAAATTCATCAGACTGTGTACTTTGATTATGTCCAGGTTTTTTTTGTGTGTGTATATACTAATTATACCTCAATAAAGCTGGGGAAAAACGGGGTGTGTGGGTCTGATCACTCCCATGCAGAAGCTTCTGTGTCAGGCCTGACCCTGACCAGGTCTGGAAGCCAGTTCTGGGTGGTACTTCCTCTCAGAGTCCTGCCACCCAGCAGCTGAGACTCAGCTTGTCCCCAGGGGACATGCACTTCTCTGAACAATATCAGGAAAGGAAGCCAAACTCAAAGCCTCTCAGGGGTTTTCTGGCTGTTTTTGGCTGTGGGACTGGAGGGAGGAGGCTGGCAAGGCCCTGGGGCAGGGCAGTGGGCCTTGGCCTGGCCGCTGCGGTGACTGGCAGGGCAAGGAAGGCCAGGGTCAGAAGACCTACTCTCTAATAATGATTATTATGTGAGCAACTGCTACTTTATTGAAGGTTGTGTTATGCTAAGCTGTATTAGCCATTCATTCTTTAAACAGGCTTCTAAGGTAGGTTTTTTTTCCCCCAATAGCTTCATTAAGACATAATGCACATCACATACAGTTCACCCATCTAAAGCCTACAGTTCAGTGGCCTTTAGTATCTTCACAGAGCTGTTTAGCCATTATCACAATCTATTTTAGAATATTTTCATCCCTCCATAGAGAAACATATACCCCTTCCAAGACCCTCCATGCCCCCCCAGTCCCAGGCCAGTTCTAATATACTTTCCATCCCTACAAGTTGCCTGTTCTTGGTATCCCAAAAGTAGATTGAATGATGGGGGATTGAAGGTTCAGAGAGGGTAACTGACCAGCTTAAGGACACACAGCTAAAGAAGTGGCCTTGGAATTTGAACCCAGATCTCCATGCCCTCCAAATCCACACTTTCTCACTGCAGCACGGGCCTTTTTCTTCTTCCTGCCAGTAACAATACTGAAAATAGTCAACCCTGATGGCTGAACTGTTTTGCCTGTTTTATCGCTCCATTGTCTCATTTAATCATTATAATCACTCCTGGGAGGTAGGTACAGTTATTATACCCATTTTGCAGAGAGGGAAACTGAGGCACAGGGTGGGGGTTGCTAATGGTCCAATACATCATGGCTGCTAGCAAATGGAAGAGGGTTATGAAGAAAAACACGATCATCCTCGAGGACTGGTGAGGGACAGAATAGCGAGTCCAGACAATGCTGATTAAAACACAGTTTTCTTTCAGATTATTCCCTCCCTCCCCCTTCTTCTTTCTTTTTATATGAAAAGGAAAAGAAAGTTCCCTCCACCCTTTGAGGTCACTTCCTGACCCATTTGTGAATCTATGTGGAGTGGTTACAGAGCGCCCCTCCCTGCCTGCATTCCTCCTAGTAATGCTGGGGATGGGTCACGGGCCTGTGTGCCCATGGGCTCCAGCACCAGACAGACTCGGGTTCAAATTCTGCTTCTACCACCACCCCCCTGCCCCCATTTAATGCCCTTGAACCCTAGCATAGCTAACTTGTGATGGGGACTTTCCACTACATGTATATCTGAATATACAAGGTGGCTTCTCCTCCCACCCCTTATGCCTTGGAGAAGAAATGTCATTTTGTATTTAAGCCTTCCCAGAACCAGGTCTACTATCTCAGTGACTTTATTTTGAACAAACGAGTTGCAGGAAAAGAGGTGATGTGGAGCCCAAACACTCCCATTTATCACACTGGATTCCTTTAACTGTTCACCTAAAAAGTGAAAACTGTGAAAAAGAGGAAAAGCAATTAAAAATTTGAAAAAAATCAAACTGCCATCTCAAACACAACAGACATTTTAACTCCAAAAATGCTGTAGGCTCACAAGAAAAGTGAGCTGAAGTAGGTGCTCCGTGTTCTTCTTTCTTGCTTGATTCCCTGGGGCCAGGGAGATCTCCAGTCAGAATCAGCACCTGTCTGGACCGAGAAGACGAGCCAGGGCTTCCCACAGTGGTTTCCAAAGCCAACTGCCTTTAGTTTCATCTGATCAGCAAGAAATTTAACATGGTCCACTATACACATGGACTTTGTAATAATAAATTCTATACATAGATGGTTGTACCACTGTATCATGTACGTTAGATAACATGTACCAAAATAGAAATGACAAAAAGGATTGATGGAAATATAAATTAAAGTTCTTAAAAAAAAAAAAAACAAATAAATTTAACCCAGATGGATCATTCCTGGGGAGGTGGCCCCATGTTTTCAGGTGGTTTCAAGGATTTCTTTAAAAAGCAGTGCAGTAAGTGATCTACTGGAAATAGCAAGTGTACACCCCTGGGCTAGGAGCAGTGAAAAATGAGTCCAGCTTGCCTAAAGTCAGCACATGAGCCCTGTGGCTTTAGATATCATATTTTCAGCCAGAGCAACATTCATAGATTAAAAAAAATGCTGTAAGTCAAGTGGCTCAGGAGTAGAACTGACGTGTCCTGACAGCTCTGTACGTGATAGAAAGTCTCTCTCTCGTCACAACGGGCACGTCCAGGATGCATATAGGTCTGAATAAAACAGCTTCATGAAATAGGAAAGAGGAAAAGAGCAATATTTCTCAAAGAATATGTTACATCATACAATATGCGACTTGAAATAGTCTTGGTGTAGTTCAACGAGTCAACTAAATCCCATCACTAGGCCCTTGACGGTGTCATCTACATGTTTAGAAGTCTATAGAGTGAGCCATAAAATAATCTCTCATTGGGAAAACGAGAGATCAGTTCTCTTGGTATTCCATGTTCCCTAGAACAAACTTTTGGGTCTTTGATCCTGTCTGACAGATGAGGAAGCTGAGCTTAGGGTATTTATGTGGTTTGTTCCATGTAGTAAGAGGCGGTCAGACACCTGCGCAGACTCAGTGACGACCTCACAGTAGGACCATGAACTGCCAATTCACGGGGATTACAGGGAAGCATATTAAATGCATGTAAAACACACGTGTGCAGTAAGCGCTCCATAAATGCTGGTCCCTCTGGAAGTTATCTCTCCACCCTGCAAGGGACCTGGGGCAGGCAGGTCGACCCCCTCCCGCTGCCTCAGTTTCTTCCTCGGCCCGCGGAGGCGCGGTCCCGAGGCTGGTCCGCCCCCAGGAGGGAGCACGCGGCGCCCCGGGTGCTCAGAGCAGCGGGCGGCGCTGGGCCCGCCTCGGGGCCGGGGGTGGGGCGGGCCGGGGCGCGGGGGGCGGCCCCGGAGGAGTCACGTGGCGCGCGGCGGCGGCCGAAGGAGAAGTAGCAGCGCCCGCGTTGGAGGGCGTGCGCGGCAGGGAGTGCCCGGAGCCCGGACGGCGGGCGGCTGCGCGCGGGACCCCGGAGCCGGGACCCGCGGCGCGGGCGCGGCCAGGTGAGTGGCCGGGTCGGGCAGGGCCGCCCCGGGGGCGTGCGCCCTGGGGACGCGCGCCCGGAAAGCCGCGTCCAGGGAGGGGGTCCTCTGCGGGGCGCAGCTGGCGCGGGCTGGGGTGGGGCGCGCCGCCCGGCCCCCCGCTCCCTCTGCCCAGCGCCCGGGCGGGGACGGCCACTTCCTCACCCCGGACTGGCGCCACTCTGTCGGTTGATGCCCCGGGGCAGCCCGGCTTTGAATGGGAACCGGAGGAAGCGGCTCGGCTTGCGGTCGGGGGTTCGCGCCGGCGCCTGAGTTCTAGGCTCCGGTGGCCCTGGGGATCCCGCGTGGAGTCGGGCGTGTTTCCTGGCCACCTCTGTGCCCAGGGCTTGTGGACTCCGGGCGCAGGCCGGCCCCTGGCACTTCCTCGCACTACACAGGTGGTTGCGGGTGGGTGAGTGGCGAGTGACACCAGGGAAGGCGCAGCCCTTTGCCCTGAGAGATTGGAGGGTTTTCGGGGGATCCAGGGTTCCCTGTCTGCCCCACAGCGGTGTGCATAATTATGTTTGTGCGACTGTGCGTTTTCCCGGTTATGCTGTGGAATCGCGGAGAGGTGAAGAATTTGAGGGAAAGACGAGCCCGGTGTGCACCCCGGGGGAGAGGGGTGTTGGCAGCTGGATTCCAGAGGGGGCCCGGGATGGCTCTTCTAGCACTCTGATCTTGAACTAGAGGAAGAAAGTGTGGGGTGGCTGGGTGGGGGTGACTCGCACGGGAAACAGGTGGCCTTGTCAGTCACCGTAATTAGAATTTCGGTTCCAGCTGTGTAACCTTGGGCACATCAAAGACTCTCTGAGCCCCCGTTTCTTCCCCTGGATACTTGGGCCACCCAGTCCTACATCCCAGGGCTATATGCAGAGTTGGGGCTTATCTGCCACTTCTTGACCCTCTGGTTTAAGGCCCTGCGTGGGGGCCTGGGCCAGCGTCCGCAGCTACAGCCTTGCAGGCAGTCTTGAGTCCCTGGCGGTCCCAAGCAGGTCTCTTTATTACAGAGAGGAATGCCGCGTGTGTACCACTGCAAGTGTTCCCCGATGCTTAAATTGCCTAATGATACCGCCCCCTTCTCCCCAAGCTTGTGAAACTCCTCTGGAGGAGGCAAAGCCAGGACCCCCATAAATAGCCCTTGGGCTGAGTGGAGTTGGTGGAAAATTGAAAATGAGAAAACTTTTGAAACCGTATATTTAGAAAACGCTAAAAACTCAAAGCAGAAAAGCTCATCCATTATGTTAGCGCTTAAATCAGTCATAAGCCGATGGTCAGACCCTTTACCTTCTCCCACTCTCCAAAAATAACCATTCCTTCTAGGTTTACAAGCAGACAGCCTTTAAAAAAAATCATTTAAAAATTATTTATTTTAATTGGAGGCTAATTACTTCACAGTATTGTAGTGGTTTTGCCATACATTGACATGAATCCGGGTGTACATGTGTCCCCCATCCTGAACCCCCCTCCCACCTCCCTCCCCATCCCATCCCTCAGGGTCATCCCAGTGCGTAGGCCCTGAGTGCCCTGTCTCATGCATTGAACCTGGACTGGTGATCTATTTCACATATGGCAACAGACAGCCTTTTTAAATATGTAATAATATTTGTTTTCATCTGCCTCACAAGTCTTTCCAGATCACAGTGCTTGTAAATCTTCCTCCTTCTTTTCAGTAGCTACTGAACATTCTTTAACATGGGCTTCCGTGGTGGCTCAGTGGTAAAGAATCTGCCTGACAATTCAGGAGACATGAGTTTGATCCCTGGATCAGGAGGATCCTCAGGAGACAGAAATGGCAACCCACTCTAGTATTACTGTCTGTGAAATCCCATGGACAGAGGAGCCTGGTGGGCTACAGCCTGTGGTGTCGTGAAAGACTCAGATGCAACTGAGCAGCTAAACAGTTCTTTAACGTGTATGTCCTGTCCTGTAAGGGATACCCCCCCAACCCATTCATGAGCAGCTGAATTGTTTCCTGTTCTTTCCTCTTACAAATATTTTTGTGCATTTTTCTGCACAGTGCTGGATCAAAGCAGATGCATGTTTTATATTTTAATAGATGCTCGCAGGTTGCCTTAAAAAAAAAAAAGTGCAACACCCGTACCTGCCATGGCCGCCCCTGCCAAGTTCCTCCAGTGAGAATGGGAGTCACCCTGTTTCTGCAGGCGAGTGTGACAGGCAGTGATAACACCCCTCCTGCCCTCAGAGGGGCTGTCACCTTTCAGGGATGTGACTGTGCCAGGAGTCCAAGGGAACTGTATTGTGGGATTTTGTATGAAATCCTGCCCTGCTCTGACGTGTGCTGAGAGCCTTGAAGAGAAGAAAACTCTCCTGTTTCCTGGTTCTGGGTCCTTGCATTATTTTTTTTTAAATCTTTGTTGGAATATAGTTGGCTTAAAATGTGTCAGTTTCTGCTGTGCAGCAAAATGAATCAAGTATATAAATACATACGTGTTACGTGTGTTCAGTCGCTTCCATTGTCTTGACTCTCTGCCACCCTCTGGACTGTAGCCCGCCAGGCTCCCCTCTTCACGGGATTTTCCATGGCGAGAACACTGGAGTGGGTTGCCCTGCCCTCTTCCAGGGGATCTCCCCGACCCAGGGATTGAAGCCATGTCTCCTGCCTTGCAGGCTGATTCTTTACAGTTGAGCCACTGAGGAAGCCCATATATATACATACATTTACTCTTTTTTAGATTCTTTCCCATATAGGTCATTACAGAGTATTGAGTAGAGTTCCCTGAGCTATACGGTAGGCCCTTATTAGTTACCTCCTATGTATAGTGTGTGTATGGCAATACCAGTCTCAGTCTATGCTCCCCTTTCACCCAGGAATCATAAGTTTGTTTTCTACATCTGTGACTCTTTTATTGGTAGATGACTTCATTTGTACCTTATTCCACATATAAATGATGTCATATGATAATTTGTCTTTCCTAGAAGTTTATTTCAAAGAACATGAAAAGTAGGATCTTACTAAATCTCAGCCTCATTTGTATTTAACACCATAAGTCATTTTATAAAATTACCCAGGGAGGATGAGAAACAGGAACAAGAAAGGGATTTCAAGCCTATTTCATTGTTTTTTTTTTGAAAGCAGAAGCAAAATAGAAATTGCTGGTGATGGCTAGTGCCCTCCTCCGGGGTAAAGGCCTTGGAGACCTTGTCTTAGTTGCTGAAGCGTTGAACCCTGAAAGCCCGAGCTGGGAGCTGGTGGATTTTAGTGGTTGACTCCAGGGATCTTGTGGCCGTAAGGATGCTTTCCTGGTTCTTAGAGAAGGACGTGAGAGACCTGATGTTTATGGTTGAGCCAGTCCACTGGGCTTCTGAATGGGGAGTGACCAGAACCCTGGGAAGGTTAGTGCAGGGCCCTCCCAGAGAGCCCCGGTGCTTTCCAGGTCGGCTGGTTTAAGTGGCAGTGTTGTGAGAGGGGGTGTGTTTCCTATTTGCGCCCTGCTGCACCTGGGAGTGGGGAACTCGAGAGCTGTGTCCTGCTTCTCACATTTTGCAGCTGTGTGAGCTTGGATGAGTCCTTTGACCTCTCTGCATGGTTAGTTGCTATCTGACCAGATTGTGAATTCCAGAAGGGGAGCTGCAGAAGGAGCAGGGACGTGGGATTCAGACCCGGGTGCCCATCCTGATGTTGCCACATGTCTCCGTGGCCTTGATCACGTGACTTCACCTCCCAGGCCTTGAGTTTGCAGCGCCAGTATTTCTGAGATAAATGAGATGAACTCGATACGGCAGGTGCAGGCATCCGGGAGGGCCAATAAACAGCAGGTTTTCCAGGGCGGGGAGACCGGCCTCAGGCCTCTTGCTCGTCCCCTGACCTGGCATAGGGGGTGGTGAGGCGGGAGGCTCGGATCAGGCAGGGTTCCTGCACACCCTTGGCCCCCGGGCTTTTGTTTCAGCCAGTTCCTGGGACTAGAGCACCGTCCCCTCCCACTTCATCTCTTTCAAAGATTGGATTCAGATGCTGTCTTCCCCTAGAAGCTTCCTCTGAGCACTGTTAAGTCTAGCCTCACCTTAGACTCAGCTGGGGGCCCCTTCCTGCTGCTCCCTCGAGATCCCCACGTCTCTGCTTCTGCAGAGTCATGGAGCTGATGTTTCCTAATGGGTGGAGAGCAGGTGTAATTCATGACTTTATTGCTGGGCTGTCAGCACACCTGGGAGGTGCCCCTGGCTGTGGGGGGAGGGGGAGGGAGACGAGGGCAAAGGACAGGGCCCGGGCCTCACCTCTCGTTTGCGTGCGAGTCCGCCGTCCGTGCCTGCTGTAGAGCTGACCCTTGGTTACTGCTTTGATCAGCTGGCTGATTAATATCGGAGGCCCTGCTAGATGCTGATTGTGGTGTTGTTCAGTCACTCAGTTGTGTCCAGCTCTCTGCAACCCCGTGGACTGCAGCACAGGAGGCATCCCTGTCCTTCACCATCTCCCGGAGTTGGCTCAAACTCACGTCCATTGAATTGGTGATGCCATCCAACGTTCTTATCCTCTGTTATCCCCTTCTCCTCCTGTCCTCAATCTTTCCCAGCATCAGGGTCTTTTCCAGTGACTTGGCTCTTTGCATCAGGTGGTTAGAGTATTGGGAGCTTCAGCATCAGTTCTTCCAGTGAATATTCAGGGTTGATTTCCTATAGGATTGACTGGGGGCTGTACAGACATTGTGGGCTCCATCCAGAGCCCCTCAAGGGTGGTGTTATTCCCATTATACAGCTGGAACAGCTGAGACTCTGATTTTGAGCAGCTTGGCACAGAGGCTGTGGCGGGGCTCAGGCAGCCCTGGCTGAACACCCAGCTTCTCTGCAAAGTAAGAACTGTGGGAGCCTAAAGGGGTTTGGAGGTAGGGACGAGATAAGAAAGATACAGGGATAGAGACGCAGGTGTAGAGAATGGCTTGTGGGCGCGGGGGAGGAAGGGCAGGGTGGGGTGCACTGAGAGAGTGTCACTGACATGTAGGTACCGTACCACGCGTGGAATGAACGGCTCGTGGGAAGCTGCTGCGGAGCACGGGGGCTGCGCTCTGTGCTCTGTGCTGACCTCGAGGGGTGGGGTAGGGGGTGGGAGGGCGGTCCTAAAGGGAACAATTACCTGGTATACGCACATGTGTGCTTGCTCAGCCGTGTCTGACTGTGCGACCCCATGGACTGCAGCCTGCCAGGCTCCTCTGTCCATGGGATTTCCCAGGCGAGAATTCCGGAGTGGCTCGCCGCTTCCTTCTCCAGTGTGTGGTGCACACATAGCTGATTCACTTTGTTGTACAGCAGAAGCTTAGACAACATTGTAAAGCAATTATACTCAATGGACGTGAGTCTGAGTGAACTCCAAGAGGTGGTGATGGGCAGGGAGGCCTGGCGTGCTGCGATTCATGGGTACACAGAGAGTCAGACACGACTGAGTGACTGAATGGAATGGAACTGAACTGATACTGATATATATATATAAAGACTGAGTGGGAAAGGGGGAAAAAAGATACAGGCAACAGTGGACAGTAACAGGAGCTAAACCTGAGCGTCACTGACCGTCAATCTTTGTTTTAAGGGCTGAGATACACTATCTGGTTTAGTCTGCAGAACCTTCGGCCTTCCTTGAAGGAGAATCCTTCATCTGTTTTCTTCCCCTTTCCAAGGGTGGAATTCAGCCCTGGGGGTTAGTGACTTGGGGTAGGGGCTGCGGTCCAGTCTCCTAGAGCGAGGGGCCCTGAATCTTCGGAAGTTGGGGAGGCAGGATGTTGGGAGGGTGTGGTTGTGCAGAGCGGAGTCCTGGGAGCGGCCTGAATTCACTCTTTCTGTGTGTGTGCTTTTATTTCCAGCCGTGCGGGGTCCTCCTTGCTTTGCTCGAGCTGTCTCTGGTTGTGGCCGGTGGGGGCCGCTCTCCATGACACCGCTTCTGGGCTTCTCACTGCGGGGGCTTCTCTTGCGGCAGAGCGTGGGCTCTAGGCACATGGTTTTCAGTAGCTGTGGTGTGCAGGCTCAGTTGCTCTGCGGTGTGCGGAGTCTTCCTGGACCAGGGGTTGAACCTGTGTCCCCTCCATTGGCAGGTGGAGTCTTATCCACTGCTCCACCAGGGAAGTCCCACTCTTGTGGTTTTTTTTTAAAAATTCATTTCTTTTTAATTGGAGGATAATTGCTTTATAACACTGTGTTGGTTTCTGCCATACATCAACGTGAGTCAGCCATAGGTATGCCTACGTCCCCTTCCACTCTTCTTCTTAAAGCATCCTTTTGGTTCCTGGTCTGAGAGTTCACTCTGGGGTCTGGGGTGGGATCAGGCGGCCAGAGTGACCCACGTGTATAAGATCCCTGGAGGGAGCAGGGAAGCAGGGAGACCCACTGCTTTGTGGGTTTGCTGATGGGGAAGATGCAGGTGTGAGGAGCCAGACAAGGGAGGCTCTGCGATCTGGGGCCCAGGCACCTCTCTGGGAAGCTCTGACTGTTCAGGAGGATGAGGGGTGACCAGGGACACCCCCAGAAGCCGAGCCACACACCAGGTGCTGGGCTGTTGGCTTCCTGACTGTTCCGGTCAGAGTGGGGCTCCCAGGGGTCACGCGACCTGCCCAGGGCCACACGGTCAGCGGGAGCCTCCACCCGGGGCTGCCGGGCCCTGCTGTTTTCTGCCCTTTTTGCTCCATTTCTATGCAGAGGTCTCCACGGACCCATTTGGGAGGGTTTTTTTTCTGTATTCCTGGCTCTACTCAAGAAGTAAAGGGGTGGTTAGAAGTCTCTGGGCGGGGTGTTGGGGTTGGGGACAGGAGCCAGCCTGGGCTTCTTTGGCTATTCAAATATTCTACAGCATAAACCTGCTTGGGGAAGGAGAGGTGGTGGCCAGGTTGGGGTGATTTGGTTATTCAAAGCCCAGATAACGGTTGGCTCACTGAGGTCAAGGGCTCCACCCACACCGTGCTTCCATTTAAACGGTTGAGCAGCTGGTGAGCCCCCTGCTGCCAGCACCTTCTCCCCAAGCTCATCCTGATGGGCACGAGACGGGATTTTGGCTTCTGAAGCTTCCTCCTGTTAACCGAAGTCCGCTCAGTTAACTGAAACCGGTTCCCCCTTGCTTCCTCCCTCCAGCCTCCTTGTTCACTCCCTTCCTCCTCGGCTACCCACCCCCCGGGAGCAGACGACGACGAGCACCATGGCCAACGTGGACACCCTCCCGGAGTACGAGAAGAGTCAGATCAAGCGGGCCCTTGAGCTGGGCACCGTCATGACCGTGTTCAGCTTCCGCAAGTCCACCCCGGAGCGGAGGACCGTCCAGGTGATCATGGAGACTCGCCAGGTGGCCTGGAGCAAGACGGCCGACAAGATCGAGGGCTTCCGTGAGTACCTCTCACCTCCCCACCTGGGGCCCTGGGCCCCGCAGCTGTCATTGGTTCGACACCTTCTTCTGAAAAGGAAAAGTGGCGTCGCTTTGTCTGGTCTCTGATGGGGTTTGGGCAGGTGGGGGAACGCCGGCAAGGAAAGCCCTGGTGAAGGAGTGGAGGCGTGCGTGGGCCAGCTTGGAAATGACCTTGCTTGCCTGGGCTGCTGGGGTCCGAGTGCACCATCTCACGGCCTCGGGGCACATGCGGTCTGTGCTGATGGTCAAGCCGTGTGTCCTCTTGAGAGCTCACTGGCCAGAGCTTGTGGAAAGTCATCGCTTGGTAGCCAGATGTGTGTTTCAGTGCAGACAGCAGAACGAGAGGCCTGTGCTTGACTCCATGTGGACAGAGCACATTGCTGAGTGTGTGGAGCCCTCCACTGAAGCGCTGCTCCGAGTGGAGGCGGCTGCTTTTTTCATTCCCCTTTACATTGGGCAGTGGGTTCAGATCCTCAAGTTCCTAAGGCCCCTTTTTCACTCAGAGTCCAGAGACTTAAGCAATGTCCAGTTGCAGAGACTTGCTTTAATGAGTTTTTATTGACTTCTTTTAAATTGAGAAATTAAAGCATATGCTTGGGGAAAAATCAGACAATTCATAAATAAATGTCTCTCTTCCCCAGTCCCACCCCAGGCTCCAGAGGCCAGCTCCTGCCCAGGTTCTGTGGTCTTCTAGATGTATTCTGTGCTTGTGGGATGTGTCTGTTGTCTCTTGTTTTTTTACACAAATGAGTACCTATTGCATATACTTCTGCACTTCAATTTCTTTTTTAAATGTAATAGTTTTCTTTAAAAAAAGTTTTCATTTATGTCTTTATTTTTGGCTGTGCGGGGTCTTCGTTGCTGCCTGGACCTTTCTTCAGCTGGGGCGAGCTGGGGCCCTCTCCAGCCGTGGTGTGTGGCTTCTCCTCGCAGTGCCTTCCCTTGCTGTGGGTCACAGGCTTTGGGGCACAGGCTTCAGCAGTTGTTGCCCCCGGCTCCAGAGCAGAGGCTGTGTAGTTATGGTGCAGGGGCTTAGCTGCCCTGAGGCAGGTGGGATCTTCCTGGATCAGAGATTAAATCTGTCTCCTGCACCGGCAGGCAGATTCTTTGCCACTGCGCTGCCAGGGGAAGCCCCCTCACAGTTAACCATTGAGGTGGTTTCTTATCAGCATATTGATCTGCCTTTTCCTTCCATTGCCACACAGCGTTCTGGCTTCAGCGTGATAGTGTAACCCCTAGAGATGGATGCTCAGGGTTCTTCCAGGCTTTTGCTATTAGCTGTGGCAACTGTACCTGGATTCTTCTTTTCTTTTGCTAGCAGACTTATGGAGATACAATTCACATACCTTATAATTCATCCATTCGCAGATTGGTATATTCCCAAGTATGTGCAGCTACCACAGTTTTAGAACATTTCATCACCCCTAAAAGAAACCCTGCACCCTCCAGCCATCCACCTGGTCCTCCTCCACCTCTCCTGCCCTAAGCAACCTTTCATCTCCATTTCCCTGCTCTGGACACTTTCTATTGAAAGAATCACTTAGTATGTGGCCTTTTGCGACTGGCTTCTTTCACGTAACAGAATGTTTCCCACGTTTTCACGATCCATCCGTGTTGTGTGTCTCAGGACTTGATTCCTTTATGTGGCCGGGTAATATTCCTTTCCACAAATATTCCACAGTTTGTTGACCCATTCATCTGCTGATGGAAATTTGGGTTGTTGGCTCTCTCTGGCAGGTGTGAATGCTGCCGCTGTGAGCTTTCATGAACGATTTTTTGTGCGCCGTGTTTTCATTTCTCCTGGGTGTGTGCCCAGGGTGGGGCTGCTCCTCAGCCAAGGCGGTCACTTTGATCATTTTAGGAACCCCCTAGACTGTTTCCCAGGTCGCCAAACTGTTTTACATTTCCACCAGCTGTGTGTGGGGGTCACCTTTGCATTATTCTTTCATGCACCCGTGTGGGTTTATCTGAAGGACAGCGTCCTCCATGTGTCATTTCTGAGTTAGAGGGCACGGGGCATTTTTAACTTTAAAGGACGGTTGGATCACATCCCGCAGAAGCTCTTGAGGTGTTGGGGGCCCCTCTAGTTCCCCACAGCTCCTCCCACGCTGCCATGGGGTCTGAACTTGGCGGTTCACAGGTGGACTCTGACAGTGTGATGTGGCTCTTCGTTTTTTTTTTTTTTTTATCATGAGTGAGACTAAGTAGCTTCCCTAAAGGTTTCTCCTGACTCTGGAGCCAACATGACCTCCAACAGCACTGAGCCAGGGGGCCTACTTTGACAGTGCCCATGTCTAGAGGCCCCCGCTCCTGCCCTCGATTTTGTTTACATTGGCCTCATGACCTCCCAGGTGGCCCAGAGACCTGTGGCAGCTGGGGCGGGGGTGGGAGCCTGCAGGGGCAGGACGGGCCCAATGGTAAACACAGGTGCCCTGCCACACTGAGAATGGATAGCCAGCTCCTGTCGGCCAGGTGGCCGAGTGCCAGAAACACCTGGTGAAGGGCATTTGAAGGTGTGCAGGCCTCTGGAGCTTTCTCCTGATGGTCCTGATGGTTGTGAGACAGGGTTTTGCCTCCTGAAATCCACACCCTGTGGTTCTCCCCGGTTATGCTAAGAGCAGTTCCTCCTCCTTGGGGTGGCTGAGGATGACTGTCATTCACCAAGTTGGTTGGGATTCAGTATTTTAATAAGCTCCCCAGGTGATCCTGGTAGCTAGCCAGGTTTGGTAGGTACCACGCTAGCGACTCCCTCCTCCCACTCCCTGCCCCCCCACTCCCCGTCCTCCCACTCTCCGTCCTCCCACCCCCATCCTCCCACTCCCTGTCCTCCCACTGCCCCCACTCCCCATCCTCCCACTCCCATCAACAGCCATATAAAATTAAAAAATATTAAAAAGGAAGAAGAAAAAGTGTATTTTTTCCTTAAAAAAATTAAGAAACCTTGGTCTGAAGTCATGTGTTTGCTTTGCTTAGAACCGTGAAATGTCACTGGATATATTAGGATTCCCCCTTGGACTGTGTCATGAAGGAGCTGTTCTGTGTGTAATGCCATGCCCGTATTTGCCATCATACCAGGCCCCCAGTTTTGCTAAGAGAGAGGAGGAAGGATGGGGTCCCTGTCCTGGAGGAAACAGGTGAAATCCCACAGATAGAGGAGCCTGGCAGGCTTTAGTCCGTGGGGTGGCAAGAGAGTCAGACACGACTTAGTGAACAGCAGCAGCAGCAGCTGGTGGTTCTGCTCTCTGTGGCCTGGACTGAGGTGGTACTCGGCTGGCATGTCCTCTGGTCTAGGAGTTTCCAGAATCTTTGCGCCTGTGTCTGGTGCTGTGGCGATGATGGCTGGTAGCCCGGGCTCAGCTGAAAATGTTGGCTGAGCACCTACTGCGTGGCGGTCCCAGGGTCATCGGGCTCCTTACACGGTGCCTGGTGTCCCCCGGGATGTGTGTTCCGAGTCACTGGGCTTCTTGTGACCTAGCCCGAGAAAGTCACCTGTTCAGGCCTGCGGGGCCAGCTCAGGTTCAAAGAATGGGGCATCTCCTCTTGGAGAAGATGAGACCTTCCTAGTGGGGAGAAAGTTGACAGCAGCCACCTTGGTTCCAAAGGACCACGAGGGTCCAGACTCATAGTTCAGATCCCCGCTCCACCACCTTCTGGGAGCTGTGTGACCGAGGCAGGTTTGCATGACCTGTCTGTGCCTCAGTTTCTCTATTGGTCAAGTGAGATGACAGTCAATGAGATAAGGGTGAGAAGCAGGTGGATTTTATTTAAGTATGTTTTTGTATGTATTTACATATTTTAGCTGTATATAAAAGGTGCATATTTTAAACAATAGGAGAGATGTGTATAAGAGACAGTCCCACCCCTCCATCCTCCCCTCCTTCCAGCTCTCCTTCTTTCCTTCACCGGTAGCTTCCCTCCCTCCTTCTGTCTATCCATATTTGAGTGCCTGCTCTGCCAGGCACTATTCTGGGTGCTGGAGATACGGCAGTAATTGAATTAGGCTCGTCCTCCAGAGCCTGCACTGTTGGGCTAGGTACAGGCAGCGTGGAGCCTGACTCCAGCAGGGTTTGATGAACTTGGCCACGTGAGCGTAGGCGTGTTCCGTCCCCTGCTGAGATCGGTTCTCCTGTCTGCAGGACGGGGACGGTACTGCGGTCCATGCACAGTGTCACAGCTGCGAATGAGCAGGCGAGGCGCTGGATCAGAGGGCTGAGCACAGTGCGCAGCCCTGGACCGGTGCGAACCGCCGCTTTCGCTTTTGCCGCTGTTGTGGGTGACGAGCAGCGGCCAGCCTGTCCGGGGCAGCAGAGTCTTTCCTAGGTGTTTGGACTTTCTCTGGAGAGCAGTAGGGCTCCGCTGAAGGGTTTTCGGCCGAGGGGTGGTGTTTTTGAACTGCACTGGCGAGCCTATGGGAGAATTTCCAACATAAGAGTCATGAAACCTCACAGACTTCTTAAAAAGGTGCTCCCCTGACCACCTAGAGAGAACAGGCCTTTGAGCCCTGGACAGGGCCGCTCAGCACCTCATCTCCAGCCTCTTGGTATAGAGGTGGTGTTCTGGGGGCCCAGCTGTAGTGTTGCCTGAGGGGTCTGAATCAGCAGGAGCCTGCAGCTTATTGTGGGGTCTGCAGAAGAGAGCACCCATGTGTGGCCCTGGGGTCATTGGCAGGTGGCCTCTGGCCAGGTGTCACAGCCTCCTGTGTGGGCCTGGGTGAAGGCAGACGGCCGCGGGTCTCACTGTGCACAGCAGGGGGCGGCTCTCGGCCGGTGAGCCCATCCCACCATGCGAGGGCATTTGGCGATGCCTGGAGATGCTTTTAGTCCTGGTTATCTGGAGGGGGTTGCTCCTGGCATCTAGCAGGTTGAGGCCAAAGGTACTGCTAAACATCTTACAATGCACAGGACAGCCCTCACCCCCAATAATTATCCAGTATTAAATTATAAGATATCAGCGGTGCCAAGGTTAGAAACCCTGGCCTAGGGGCTTCCCTGGTGCTTGGTGGCTAAGACTCTGCCCTTCAGTGCAGGGGTTATCTGTTGTTCAGTTGCTAAGCTGTGTCCAGCTCCTTTGTAAGCCTATGGACTGTAGTCTACCAGGCTCCTCTGTCCTTGGGATTTTCCAGACAAGAAGACTCGAATGGATCGCCATTTCCTTCTTCAGGGGATCTCCCCGACCCAGGGATCGAACCCACATCTCCTGAGTCTCCTGCATTGGCAGGCAGATTTTTTACCACTAAGCCACATGGAAACATAATTCCTGGTCAGGGAGCTATATCCCACATGCCATGACTAAGCCCTGGCACAGCCATATAAAATTAAAAAATATTAAAAAGGAAGAAGAAAAAGTGTATTTTTTCCTTAAAAAAATTAAGAAACCTTGGTCTGAAGTCATGTGTTTGCTTTGCTTAGAACCGTGAAATGTCACTGGATATATTAGGATTCCCCCTTGGACTGTGTCATGAAGGAGCTGTTCTGTGTGTAATGCCATGCCCGTATTTGCCATCATACCAGGCCCCCAGTTTTGCTAAGAGAGAGGAGGAAGGATGGGGTCCCTGTCCTGGAGGAAACAGGTGAAATCCCACAGATAGAGGAGCCTGGCAGGCTTTAGTCCGTGGGGTGGCAAGAGAGTCAGACACGACTTAGTGAACAGCAGCAGCAGCAGCTGGTGGTTCTGCTCTCTGTGGCCTGGACTGAGGTGGTACTCGGCTGGCATGTCCTCTGGTCTGGGAGTTTCCAGAATCTTTGCGCCTGTGTCTGGTGCTGTGGCGATGATGGCCGGTAGCCCGGGCTCAGCTGAAAATGTTGGCTGAGCACCTACTGCGTGGCGGTCCCAGGGTCATCGGGCTCCTTACACGGTGCCTGGTGTCCCCCGGGATGTGTGTTCCGAGTCACTGGGCTTCTTGTGACCTAGCCCGAGAAAGTCACCTGTTCAGGCCTGCGGGGCCAGCTCAGGTTCAAAGAATGGGGCATCTCCTCTTGGAGAAGATGAGACCTTCCTAGTGGGGAGAAAGTTGACAGCAGCCACCTTGGTTCCAAAGGACCACGAGGGTCCAGACTCATAGTTCAGATCCCCGCTCCACCACCTTCTGGGAGCTGTGTGACCGAGGCAGGTTTGCGTGACCTGTCTGTGCCTCAGTTTCTCTATTGGTCAAGTGAGATGACAGTCAATGAGATAAGGGTGAGAAGCAGGTGGATTTTATTTAAGTATGTTTTTGTATGTATTTACATATTTTAGCTGTATATAAAAGGTGCATATTTTAAACAATAGGAGTCCCAAGGCCTGGCTTCTGACAAAGATGAACTTCAGCCGGACACGCACGTCTTGGCCACGGTTCTCCTGTTGTTCCGGGGCCGCTGGGCAAGATGGTGCACTGGGTTCCCTCCTGTGTGGGCCTCCTGAGGGTCTCTGGGTGTGGGGCGGGTGCTTGTGCCGGAAGTCCTGCCTCTCTGGTTTCTCTTTCCGCTAGTGGAACAGACTCCGACTAGAAGGGAGTCTGCCGGAGCCCTTGCTGAGGTGAGCTTTGGGGTCCGCTGGCACCTTGTCCATTTGGGAGGGTGGCCTGGAACGTGTCCTGGAAGCCACAGTGGTGCCACCCGTGGGGTGTGGACAGGGCTGGTTGTGTGATGAACCACCTGTGAGGGTGTGGACCACGTCCATCTGACGGAACGGGCTTTTGTTCTCGGGTTCTCACTTCTGCTTGTGCACATTTTCTCTGTCTGCTTATTTCTGGCAAGTGGTGGCTATCTGTGAACGAGGGGTGCTCACAGACAGGAGGTGCTTCCCTGGTACTGGGCTCCTGGCTTGCCTGCCTAATAATAAGTGACGATGATGATGGTGATGATGGTCCACCTCTGAGTGCTCTCCGTGTCTTAGTCTTTGTGTGGACCCATCAAATCCTCACAGTGACCCTGTGAGCAGGAATCAACCCACTTTATTTATGAGGAGACTGAGTCCCGAGGAGACTCGGTGGCATGCTCAGGGCCACACAGCCAGGAAGGGGCAGCACCCCAATTTGCTTTCGTTCTATCTGCCTTTTGGAGTCTCATGTCCTCTGTTCTGGGTTGCCTTCTCCTCCTGTGTGAGCTCAGAGATGTCTGAGTTCTGTATGGGGTAGTGGGGCACCCTGCTGGGGACCGAAGGAGGACGGCCTTGCTCAGCCTTTGTTACAGCAAGAGGGAAGGCACTGATCCCTTCTTCTCACAGAGGACATGCCCTGTCCAGTGCTGAGATGTCAAGGGCAGGAGGCTGGAGAGGTGCCTGACTAGCTGGAAGCCAGACGTGCCTGCTGGAGCCCCCATAGTGGGGACGACGAGTGTGGACTCAACCGGGGCGCTGAAATGGGCTCATTCTCTATCTTGGCTTCTTCTGAGATCCATCTTTGACCTACTTATCCATTAAAAACAATGCGTATTTTGCAAAGTTCTTATTTTAATGCGGTTTTGAAACAGTGGAGCAGGCGTTTTTTCACCGGCATCTTCCGTCTACAAAATCCATTGTCTGAAAGTGGTTCCCAAGCTCCATTAGTCAAGTGTCCCATCAGAAATAAGATTCAGCCAATGCTCCCAGTGTATTACAAAATAGCGACTATAGTTCCCTGTGCTATACTGTAGGTCCTTGTTGATATAGTACAGTATTAATCTCAACCTCTAATTTATTGCTACCCTCTTTTTGCCCTTTGATAGCTATAGCTTGTCTTCTGTGTCAGCGATTCTGCTTTATAAATAAGTTCATTTGTATCATTTTTTGATTCCACATATAAGGGACAGCACATGGTATTTGTCTTTCTCTGTCTCACTTCACTTAGTGTGATAATCTCTAGGTGCATCTATATTGCTGCAAGTGCCCTTCAGTTCAGTCCAGTCGCTCAGTTGTGTCCAACTCCTTGGGGCCCCATGGACTGCAGCACGCCAGGCCTCCCTGTCCATCACCAACTCCCAGAGCTTGCTCAAACTCACATCCATTGAGTCAGTGATGCCATCCAACCATCTCATCCTCTGTCGTCCCCTTCTCCTCCTGCCTACAATCTTCCCCAGCATCAGGGTCTTTTCCGTGAGTCAGCTCTTCACATGAGGTGGCCAAAGTATTGGAGTTTCAGCTTCAGCATTAGTCCTTCCAATGAACACTCAAGACTGATTTCCTTTAGGATGGACTGGTTGGATCTCCTTGGAGTCCAAGGAACTCTCAAGAGTCTGCTCTAACATCACAGTTCAAAAGCATCAATTCTCCGGTACTCAGCTTTCTTTATAGTCCAACTCTCACATCCATACATGACTACTGGAAAAACCATAGCTTTGACTAGATGGACCTGTGTTGGCAAAGTAATGTCTTTGCTTTTTAATATGCTGTCTAGGTTGCTCATAACTTTTCTTCCAAGGAGTAAGCGTCTTTTAATTTCATGGCTGCAGTCACCATCTGCAGTGATTTTGGAGCCCAAGAAAATAAAGTCTCTCACTGTTTCCATGGTTTCACCATCTATTTGCAAATGGCATTATTCCATTCTTTTTTATGGCTATCCCTGTCCATCACCAACTCCCAGAGCTTACTCAAACTCATGTCCATTGAGTCAGTGATGCCATCCAACCATCTCATCCTCTGTCGTCCCCTTCTCCTCCTGCCTACAATCTTCCCCAGCATCAGGGTCTTTTCCGTGAGTCAGCTCTTCACATGAGGTGGCCGAAGTATTGGAGTTTCAGCTTCAGCATTAGTCCTTCCAATGAACACTCAAGACTGATTTCCTTTAGGATGGACTGGTTGGATCTCCTTGGAGTCCAAGGAACTCTCAAGAGTCTGCTCCAACATCACAGTTCAAAAGCATCAATTCTCCGGCACTCAGCTTTCTTTATAGTCCAACTCTCACATCCATACATGACTACTGGAAAAACCATAGCTTTGACTAGATGGACCTGTGTTGGCAAAGTAATGTCTTTGCTTTTTAATATGTTGTCTAGGTTGCTCATAACTTTTCTTCCAAGGAGTAAGCGTCTTTTAATTTCATGGCTGCAGTCACCATCTGCAGTGATTTTGGAGCCCAAGAAAATAAAGTCTCTCACTGTTTCCATGGTTTCACCATCTATTTGCAAATGGCATTATTCCATTCTTTTTTATGGCTGAGTAGTGTTTCAGTGTATATGTGTTTGTGTGTGTGTGTTTGTGTAGGGGAATTAAAGGATTAAATGAAGTAATTAAAAATTAAAATAATCCCTATAATCTGCTCTCAGTCACACAGAGGAGACAGGTGCTCACTGCCCTTGTGAGCATCAGACATAAAGGGAAATGGCATCGTGGAAAGGATGAGATGGACTGTGAGAGTGTCCGTTCACATAATGAAATCATTGTTTTCCTGCATCCACGTGGGTCATCCTGCTCCCCTTCCCAGGTACCAGTTCTCCACGTGGAGCCTGCTGGTGAGAGACAGAACTGGTGTTTTTATCCCTGACACTATACAGACCTGCCTGCCTGCCATTCAGCTGAGGGACTGGTTTCCGTGACCATTCAAGGATTGTCTTCTGTCCTGGGTGACAATCCCTTGACATCCTTAGAATTCGTCCCTTTGTTGTCATTTTTTTAAATGTATTTGGCCATGCTGTGTGGCGTATGGGATCTTAGATCATTGATCAGAAATCAAACCTGAGCCCCTTGCATTGGCAGCTCAGAGTCCTTAACCACTGGACCACCAGGGAGGTCCCTGGTCCCTTCTTTGACTTAGCAAATACTCAGAGGATCGGCGTGCTTCGGATATGAGCCTTGTCGCTGGGGACGCCAGGTGAGTGGGATGGTGGGGACCTCAGAGGAGCTTACGGTGTCATAGGAAGGACAGAAAAGGCCAGACTAAGCGTTCAGGACTGTGTTGGATGCCAGGGAAGGAAGAAGCAGAGCTCGTGGCAAAGAGTAACCAGTGGAGAGCGCAGTGTTAGGAGGGCAGGCCTCAGGGAAGCGTGTCCACAGAGGCGACGTCTGAGCTGAGACTTGATAGGTGATAAGGGAGCCGTGGGAAGCTCTGGCCGAGGGCACAGCAATGAAACTTCCATATTAGTCTGGGTAGACGAATGGCAGTGGCAAAGGTCTTCCTTAAAATCACTTTTAAAATTTATGTTTGATTGCAGGATAATTGCTTTACAAATACTCAGAGGATCGGCGTGCTTCGGATATGAGCCTTGTCGCTGGGGACGCCAGGTGAGTGGGATGGTGGGGACCTCAGAGGAGCTTACGGTGTCATAGGAAGGACAGAAAAGGCCAGACTAAGCGTTCAGGACTGTGTTGGATGCCAGGGAAGGAAGAAGCAGAGCTCGTGGCAAAGAGTAACCAGTGGAGAGCGCAGTGTTAGGAGGGCAGGCCTCAGGGAAGCGTGTCCACAGAGGCGACGTCTGAGCTGAGACTTGACAGGTGATAAGGGAGCCGTGGGAAGCTCTGGCCGAGGGCACAGCAATGAAACTTCCATATTAGTCTGGGTAGACGAATGGCAGTGGCAAAGGTCTTCCTTAAAATCACTTTTAAAATTTATGTTTGATTGCAGGATAATTGCTTTTCAGTATTGTGTTGGGGACTGCCATACATCAACACGAGTCAGCCGCAGGTACACACATGTCCCTCCCTCTTGGCCCTCCCGCCCCATCCCACCCCTCTCGGTTGTCGCAGAACGCTGGTTCAGCTCCCTGAGTCACACAGCAGATCCTGCTGTCTGTAGTGCTGTATGAGTGTCCCTGCCGCGCTCTCTGTTCGTCCCAGCCTCTCCTTCCCCTCTGGGCCCTGTTCACTATGTCTGTGTCTCCGTCACTGTGCTGCAAATAGGTCCATCAGTACCATCCCCTAGATTCCGTTTATGTGTTAGTATCTGATATTTGTCTTCCTCTTTCTGACTTGCTTCACTTTGTATAAGAGGCTCTAGGTTGTCCACTTCATTGAAACTGACTCGGGTGCATTCGTTTTTCTAGCTGAGTAATAGTCCATTGTGTATATGTACGTACTTCCTTTATCCTCTCACTGCTGATGGACACCTAGGTTGCTTCCATGCCCTCTATTGTAAGTAGTGCTGCAGCGGACGCTGGGGTGCGTGTGTCTCTTTCAGTTACGGTTTCCTCAGGGCCTGTGCCCAGTGGTGGAGCTGCTGGGTCGTACGGTAGCTTTATTCCTCGTTTTTTAAAGTAATCTCCGTACTGTTCTCCATAGTGGCTGTATCAACTAGCATTCCCACCTGAGTGCAAGAGCGTTCCCTGTTCTCCACACCCTCTCAGCATTATTGTCTGCAGGCTTCCTGATGATGGCCACTCTGACTGGGGTGACGTGGTGCTGCGTTGTGGTTTTGATTTGCGTTTCTCTGATAATGAGCGATGTTGAGCATCTTTTCGTGTGTGTCTTAGGCATCTGTGTGTCTTCTTTGGGGAAATGACTGTTTAGGTCTTCTGCCCACGTTTTGATTAGGTTGTTTGTTTTTCTGGTGTTGAGTTGCATGAGCTGCTTGTGTAGACAAATGCCTTCCTGATATAAATGTTTCACTCAAGTTGTGATCTAGTGGGATTCGGGGAGGGGCGCTCTGCTGTCTTGTGACACCACCATCCCCTAAGGCGTCTGAGGCCACTGCAGGACAGTGTGGGGTCAGCGTGTGGGGTCAGAGGATGAGTGGAGGACGGCTTAGGAGGTACTAGGGGGTCAGGCCTGGAACCAGTGTGTCTCTTCCCTCCCACCTTCTGTTGACCAGAACTCAGCACGGGACTGGCTGCAGAGGAGGCTGGGAAATACGGTCCATTGTGTGCCAGGCAGAATGGACTTGAGCGTGGTGGGCATCCCCCGGGCTCTTCACAGCCCCTCATCTTGGAGGATGCAGACGTGGCTGTAGCCCCACAGATGGCTCGAGAGTAGAATGATTGTAGGAATTCAGGGTCTTCTGCAGGAATCCAAGAGGAGTGCAGAGCCTTTGCACCGGGCCTCCTGGGGGCGGGAGGTGGTGGCACTGAGGTCTCCCGTCCTGTCTGTGATGGAAATCGCTGTGGTCATGACGTCTACCCGTATAGACGGGCCTCATCAGCCCTCTTAGGTTTCCTTGGAGCCACGGTTAGACCGTCCCCAGCTAAGTCCTCCACCTTGACTCTGTTGCCCCATCAGCGAAGGCTTAGGTTTCCATCCCAGTGATGGATGCCCGAGCGAGGCCTCCAATGGCTGGGTCTTCTGAGCCGGTGCACGAGGCTTGGCTGCCTCTGAGAGCAGTGTCCTCTCCGATCACTTTGATGTGGAGGCTGGGTTAGGTGGGTCTCCTGCCGGAGAACACGGTTTGGCTTCTTCAGGGCTTCTGGGTGGAGGTGGGTTCCTGCTATGGGTGGACTGAGTCTCCCTTCCAAATTCAGGTGGTGAGGCCCTAACCTCAAGGCCCTCTGAATGTGGCCTTATTTGGAGATCTGGTCAGTGCAGAGGTGATTAGCCAAGACGAGGTCCTACTGGCACAGAGTGGGCTGCCAATCCCACGAGACTGGTGTCCTTGTACAAAGAGGATGGGACTTCCCTAGTGGTCCAGTGGCTAGGATCCGGCTGCCAGTCCAGGGGACACAGCTCTGATGCCTGGTCCAGGAAAAGCTGCGTGCTATGGGGCTGCTGAGCCCGTGCGCCACAAGGGCTGAGCTTGCCCTCTGGAGCCCACGAGCCATAACTCCTGAAGCTCTGGAGCCTGTGTGTCTCATCAAGAGAAGACACCGCAGTGAGAAGCCCACCCATCACATCAAAGAGTAGCCCCCACTCCCCCAAACTAGAGAAAGACAGCATGTAGCAATGAAGACCTAGCACAGGCCTAAGTAAATAATTAAGAGGATGTACACACAGTATTGATGCTTTTGAGCTGTGGTGTTGGAGAAGACTCTTGAGAGTCCCTTGGACTGCAAGGAGATCCAACCAGTCCATTCTGAAGGAGATCAGCCCTGGGTGTTCATTGGAAGGACTGATGCTGAAGCTGAAACTCCATTACTTTGGCTACCTCATGTGAAGAGTTGACTCGTTGGAAAAGACTCTAATGCTGGGAGGGATTGGGGGCAGGAGGAGAAGGGGACGACAGAGGATGAGATGGCTGGATGGCATCACGGACTTGATGGACTCGAGTCTGAGTGAACTCCGGGAGTTGGGGATGGACAGGGAGGCCTGGCGTGCTGCGATTCATGGGGTTGCAAAGAGTCGGACACGACTGAGCGACTGAACTGACACACGATAATAAAACTGACAGATGGATCAGATGAGGATGCATCAGATGAGATGGATCAGAGGATCAGATGAGCTCCTGAGGGTGAAGCACTTAGAAAGGTCGGAAAGGGGAGCGCCCTGTGTGGTTTGCACTTGTCAGTGGCTCCCGCATCTTCCTCATCTCTTGGGGGCGCGTCCCTTAAAGTGTGTGTCAGTTCAGTCGCTGACACACAATAAAAAAAAATTAAGATCATGACATCCAGTCCCATCACTTGATGGCAAATAGAAGGGGAAACAGTGGAAATAGTGAGAAACTTTCTTAGGCTCTAAAAACTGCGGATGATGGCTGCAGCCATGAAAATAAAAGACACTTGCTCCTTGGAAGAAAAGCTATGACAAACCTAGATAGCATATTAAAAAGATGAGAGAGATCACTTTGCTGACAAAGGTCTGTACAGTCAAAGCTACTTTTTTTCCAGTAGCCATGTATGAATGTGAGAGTGAATGAGTGAGTGAAGTCGCTCAGTCATGTCCAACTCTTTGCGACACCATGGACTGTAGCCTACCAGGCTCCTCTGTCCATGGGATTTTCCAGGCAAGAATACTGGAGTGGGTTGCCATTTCCTTCTCCAATTAATGTGAGAGTTGGACCGTAAAAAGGCTGAGTGCCAAAGAATTGATGCTTTTGAACTGTGGTGTTGGAGAAGACTCAAGAGTCCCTTGCTACAAGGAGATCAATCCAGTAAATCCTAAAGGAAACGAACCCTGAATGTTCATTGAAAGGAATGATGCCGAAGCTCTAATACTTTGGCCACCTGTTGTGAAGAGCTGACTCATCGAAAGAGACAATGGAAACACTTAGGTTGGAAGGGGGAGCGCCCTGTGTGGTTTGCTCTTGTCAGTGGCTCATGCATCTTCCTCATCTCTTGTGGGCGCGTCCCTTGAAGTCTGTCCTGCAAGTCACCAGCCCCCATGCCCACCCCAGAGGATGTGGCGCATGTCTGATTAGTTGTGGTCCATCCACTTCTCCCACACACACCCTGGGAGTGTGTGGCCGGGATTCTCTTTCCCTCTGGGTTGTTGGGGATCTCAGTGTCCCCACCAGAAGTTTATCTGGCTGTTGGAGAAGAGGGGGCAGCTGGGCTGTGGACACACCTGCTCTGAGAACCCGAGGCCGCCCCAGGAGCGGCTGAGGGCAGGGCCAAGCCCTGGGAAGGCGGATCCGGGTCTGTTATGCCCGTCTGACTAGGTGAGGGAGCTGTCAGAAGCCGTCCTCTGCTGAATCCTTCAGGAAAGACCCTCCTGCCACCACACCACGGTCTAGCTTAGCTGTAAGTGAACATTTTCGCGTGTTGGGCTGGCGAACTGACAAGTCTCTTTTTCATCTTGGGAGAGACCTAAGCACTGTGCACGTTGAAGCTGAAGCCAGAAATCTTGGTATTGACTCTCCCTGCCCCTGGCAATGCCTAGGCCTGGTCCCAGGCCCCCAGTAGCTATCACCCCAGGCAGTGAGCTCCTAGAGACAGGGACCCATTGGTTCTGCTCACCAGGAGTCGTCCCAGCTCCTGGCCCACACCTGACCTGTCGTTGGTGCTCCCCAGAGAGCGGTCAGCCAGGACAAGGCCCTGGCTACCGCCCTCTCCGCCTCTGTACCCTCCTCTCCCCAGAGACGGCAGTGTCTGCAGTTAAGGGAGGGCAGCTCCGTGACTCTTTCTTGCTTGTATTTCTGTCTTTACTTTGTAATTGGAGAATGATGGCGTTACAGTATTACGTTGGTTTCTGCCATGCATCAACATGAGTCAGCCGTAGGTATACATATGTCCCTTTCGAACCTCCCTCCCACCGACCCCTCCGGGGTGTCGCAGAGCGCTTGCTTCGAGCTCCCTGTGTCATACGGGATCTTCCCACTGGCTGGCTCTGCCATGTGTGGTAATCTGTGTGTCTATCCGCCGCACCCTCTCCTTCCTGCACTGTGTCCGCAAGTCTGTTCTTTTAATTCTGCGTCTCCATTGAGCTACCTGCTGTCACTTTAGTCGTGTCCAGCTCTTGGTGACCCCAGGACCTTAGCCCGCCAGGCTCCTCTGTCCATGGGGCTCTCTAGGCAAGAGTACTGGACTGGGTTGCCATGCCCTCCTCCAGGGGATCTTCCATTGTGTCTCCATTCCTGCCCTGCAAATAAGCTCATCAGTACCATCTTTCTAGATTCCACTCATGTGTATTAATGTATAATATTTGCTTTCCTCTCCCTGGCTTATTTCGCTCTGTACAATGGGCTCTGCATCCACCTCATTAGACTGATCAAATGTGTTCCTTTATGGCTGAGTAATATTCCATTGTATATGTGTGCCACAGCTTATTTGTCCATTCCTCCGCTGGTGGGCATATGTTGCTTCCGGGTCCTGGCGACTGTAAGCAGTGCTGCCGTGAACACTGGGGCACACGTGTCTCTTTCAGTTCTGGTTTCCTCAGGGTGCCGAGCAGCAGTGGGATTGGATCATGTGGTAGTCCCATTCCTAGTTTTTAAGGACATCTCTATAGAATCTCTAACAGAATCTTACTGTTCTTTATAGTGGCTGTATCAAATTACATTCCCACCAACAGTGCAAGAGGGCTCCCTTTTCTCCACATCCTCTCCAGCATTTATTGTTTGCAGACTTTTTGATGATGGCCATTCTGACTGGTGTGAAGTGGTACCTCACTGTAGTTTTGATTTGCATTTCTCTAATAATGAGCGATGTTGAGCATCTTTTCATGTGCGTCTTAGCCATCTGTATGTCTTCTTTGGGGAAATGTCTGTTCAGATCTTGTGCCCACTTTTTGATTGGGCTGTTTGTTTTCCTGATATTGAGCTATATGAGCCACTTGTATATTCTGGAGATCAATCCTTTGTCAGCTATTTCATTTTAATTGTTTTCTCCCATTCTGAGGGCTGTCTTTTAATCTTGTTCATTGTTTCCTTTGCTGTGCGAAAGCTTTTAAGTTTAACGAAGTCCCCTTTATTTATTTTTGTTTTTATTTCCACTGCTCTAGGAGCTGAGTCACAGAGGATCTTGCTGTGATGCATGTCAAAGAGGGTACTGCCTGTGTCTTCCTCTGATGACCCCTGCTTTGGCCACATGTGATGGTGCTGGCCTCAGTTTTCTCTTCGGGGAGGTGGGTGGCGGCCGGGCTGCCTTGCAGGATGGGAGTGAGGATTATGTCTGTCAGTGCATGTGATGTGCACGGTGTGTACCTGACATGGCTCGTCTGTGCGCATTTGTGTCTGATTGGGGGCGCTGGGGGGGGCTGTGGTGTTGCCCCCCATACAGAGGCTGGTCCCTTCTGGTGCACGTGGGTAGGGTCCCTACGAGGTTAAGTTCCTCGGTTTGAGCCTGAGTGTCAGCGGGCAACCCCAGTCCTTGCCTTTGTCCTTCTGCAAGCCTGGGGAGGCCTGGCCTTGGAGGAAGAGCGTCTGCAGGGCAGCGGTGACGTTGTTTTGTAAACAGTCAGTGCGGATGCCAGCTGAGAGGAAGGGGCCTTCTTCCATGCTCCCTACACGGCAGGAAGAAGCAGGAAGAAGCCTTCGTCTTGCATGGTGTGCTGGTGGCCGTGGTGGGAGTGAAGGTTGGGGGGTGAATTGTCTGTGTGTGAAGGACTGTTTTCTGAGAGAGAAAAGTATGGGAACTTGCTGATCTGTAGAGTGGAAACTAGTGAAGTTAGCACAGCGGAGCCAAGAGCATGGGCCGGGGGACAGGCCAGGCTCAGGACTGGGAGGCCCGCTGGCCTCTTCCTGCTTCAGCTTCCCTGGTCAGAGTTTACCAGCCGGCAGTCACCTGCCCACTATGCCTGGCCAGCGACCGCTGGTGGTTAGCAGGCACCTGGCTGAGGAAGGACCAGTGTCCCTGGGGAGGCCTGAGCTGGGGTGGCTGATGGTAAAAGCTGCACCAGTTTCCTGCTTAAGAGAGCTCTGAGCCAAGCTTTTCTGTCTGACCTGGTTTTGTTTCCCCTAAGTGGAAACAGTGTCAGACTTTTTGGAGCCCAAATTTTTGGGGGCTCCAAAATCACTGCAGATGGTGACTGCAGCCATGAAATTAAAAGACACTTACTCTTTGGAAGAAAAGTTATGACCAACCTAGATAGCACATTGAAAAGCAGAGACGTTACTTTACCAACAAAGGTCCATGTAGTCAAGGCTATGGTTTTTCCTGTGGTCATGTATGGATGTGAGAGTTGGACTGTGAAGAAGGCTGAGCACCGAAGAATTGATGCTTTTGAACTGTGGTATTGGAGAAGACTCTTGAGGGTCCCTTGGACTGCAAGGAGATCCAGCCAGCGCATTCTAAAGGAGATCAGCCCTGGGATTTCTTTGGAAGGAATGATGTTGCTGAAACTCCAGTACTTTGGCCACCTCATGCGAAGAGTTGACTCATTGGAAAAGACTGTGATGCTGGGAGGGATTGGGGGCAGGAGGAGAAGGGGACGAGAGAGGATGAGATGGCTGGATGGCATCATGGACTCGATGAACATGAGTCTGAGTGAATTCTGAGAGATGGTGATGAACAGGGAGGCCTGGCGTGCTGCGATTCATGGGGTCGCAGAGTCAGACACAAACTGAACTGAACTGAATTAAGCGGGTCTCCTTGAAGCGGTAACCTGTGTCCATCAGTGGAAAGGTTTTAAACTCTACAATGAGGGTTACCCACCTACCCCCAGAGCAATGTGTGTTCACACTTTCAAGATGCTTTTCTTGCAAGACATAGATACATTTTTACAAAACGTAACCCTCTCATAATACTCTTTAATCACCTGCCTTTTTATTTTGTGCTGTATCGTGACCACCTTCTTTTTTTGAGTTATTTAGAATGTTGTGATTGGCATAGAGACGCCTTTGCACTTAAGAGCATGTCCTCTAGGGTCCTACTGCCAGGGTGCAGATCTTGGCTCTGCCACTTAGAGTTTTGTGACCATGGACAAGTTTTTTAGCCTCTCATCTTCCAGTCTGTGGAATGGGGCTATAGTAATACCTCCCTCATTACATTCTCATGGGGGTTAGAACTAGCTATGTAGCACTCTTGGGATAGGACCTCACAGATAGCCCAGATCACTCAGTAACAGTTAGCCACTGCTACTACACTGTAGTAGGGAAAACCGCTAGACCATTCAGGTATGACCTAAATCCAATCCCTTATGATTATACAGTGGAAGTGAGAAATAGATTTAAGGGACTAGATCTGATAGATAGAGAGCCTGATGAACTATGGACAGAGGTTCATGACATTGTACAGGAGACAGGGATCAAGACCATCCCC
>SJYC01101839.1:0-78751 GCA_006408675.1 Madoqua kirkii
CACCCATACAATTGAATATTATTCAGCCATATAAAGAAGTATTGATAAAAGCTATAACACAGATGAACCTTAAAAATTATGCTAAATGAGAGAGGCCATTCACAAAACATCACCGATTATATGATTTTATTTGTATGCAATGTCCAGAATAGGCAACTCTACAGAAACAGAAAGTAAAGCAGTGGTTGCCTAAGGGTGGAGGTGTTGGGGGAAATGGGGAGTACTGCTAATAGTCATGGGTTTTTTCTTGAGGTGATGATGTTCTAAAATTGGTTGTGGTTATGTTTGCACAATTCTGAATATACTAAACAATTAAATTAACACACTTTAAAAGGTTGAGTTGTAAAGTCTTCAAATTATATCTCAATAAAGTTGTTCTATTTTAACAGCTTTAAAACCCATACCTAAAATGGAATGATATCCAGAATATACAAAGAGCTCTTAAAACTCAACGATAAGAAAACAAACAACTGAGTTTAAAAATGATCGAAGGATCTGAACAGATCCTGACCAAATAAGTTACGCAAATGGAAAATAAGCATGTGAAAAGATGCTTAATATCATATGTCACTAGAGAGTGCAAATTAAGCAACTCCACACCTTTAAAAATGACCAAAATCCAAAGAACAGACAGTGTTAAATGCTATGCTAGCTGGGATGTAGGGAAACAAGAACTGTGATTCATTGTTGGTGGGAATGAAAAATGGTATAGCCACTTGGGAATACAGTTTGACATTTTCTTACAAAGCTAAACATAGTCTTACCATACTATCCAGCAGTCACACGCCAAGGCATTTAACCTCATGAGTTAAAAACTAATGTCTGCACAGAAATCTGCACATGAATGTTTATAGCAACTTGATTCACGATTGCTGAAAGCTGAAAGCAACCAAGGTATCCTTCCAAAGGTGAGCAGGTAAATTACGGCAATCTGTAAAATGGAGTTGTATTCAATGATAAAAAGAAATGACTGGTCAAGCCTCAAAAAAAAAACATGGAACAACCTGAGATACATAGTGCGCAGTAAGGGAAGCCAGCTGAAGAAGGCACCACTGTATGTGATTCCCACCATTTGACATTACAAAAAAGGCAAAACTATAGAGACAGTAGGGACTCCCCTGGTGTCTCAGATGGTAGACTCTGTCCACAGTGTGAGAGACCCAGGTTCAGTCCCTAGGTCGGGAAGATTCCCTGGAGAAGGAAAAGGCAAACCCCTCCAGTATCCTTGCCTGGAAAAGCCCATGGACGGAGGAGCCTGGCGGGCTATAGTTCTGGGGTCACAAAGAGTCTCGAACACGACTGAGTAACTTCACTGCCACACATAGAGACAGTAAAAAGATCAGTGGTGGCTGGGAGTTTGGGGGTAGAAGGGAGAGAAGAAAAGAGTGGGGCACAGGAGATTCTTAAGGCAGTAAAATTATTCTCTATGAGAGCATAATAGTAGATGCATGATATTATGCATTAGTCAAAACCCATAGAAAATATACAACATAAAACGTGAACCTGAATGTCATTTATGCACTTCAGTTTATAATAATGTATCAATACTGACTTACCAGTTTTAGCAAGTATACCACATTAATGCAAGAGGCTAATTATAAGGGAAACTGTGTGTGCTGGAAGAGCATATATGGGAAATTTCCCTACTATATGCTGAATTTAGTATAAATCTAAAAACTTGTGTATTGATTAAAGAAAAAATAGAAATGAATATGGGCTTCCCTGGTAGCTCAGCTGGTAAAGAATCCACCTGCAATGCCAGAGACAGCAGATCAATTCCTGGGTCAGGAAGAAGTGGAGAAGCCTTCTCCTCTAGAGAAGGGATAGGCTACCCACTACAGTATTATTGGGCTTCCCTGGTGGCTCAGATGGTAGAGAAGAATCCGCCTATATCTGGGTTCAATCCCTAGGTTAGGAAGATCCCTTGGAGGAGGGCATGGCAACCCACTCCAGTATTCTTGCCTGGAGAATCCCCATGGACAGAGGAGCCTGGCGGGCTACAGTCCACAGGATTGCGAAGAGTCGGGCACAACTGAGTGACTAAGAACACACTCACACAAAGAATGAATATGGAAAACAGATTAAAAATACACAAGACTAGTACAAATCAGACCAAAAAAATATGAAAAAATGGTACTCTTTAAAACATTAAAAAGAATTTAAAGTTTTCTTCAGAGTCTGTGTGCATCTCAAAGAGACCCCTGCGCTTTCGCATTCCTTACGACATTGTTCACAGTAGCCAAGACATGAACCCGATCTAAATGTCCATCAATGGATGGATAGATTATGAAACGTGGTATATACATCTAAAGGAATATTATTCACCCTTTAGAAAAAGGAAGGGAGCCATTTATGACAACATTATGGTAAGTGAAATAAGCCCAACAGAGGAAGACAAATACCATATAGTATCACTTATATGTAAAATCTAAGAAGGCCAAACTCGTAGAAGTACAAGTGTTAGTCACTCAGTCATGTCCAACTCTTTGTGACCCCTACACTGTAGCCCGCCAGGCTCCTCTGTCCATGGACTTCTCCAGGCAAGAGTCCTGGAGTGGGTATCCATTCCCTTCTCCAGGGGATCTTCCTGACCTAGGGATGAGACCTGGGTCTCCTGCATTGCAGGCGGGTTCTGTACCGTCTAAGCCAGCACAGAGTCAAATGGTGTTTGCTAGGGGCTGGAAAGAGGGATAAATAAGGAAGCGATGGTCAAAGGGTACAAAGTTTCAGTTATGAAGATAAGTTCTGGAAATCCACACAACATAGTGCCTGCTGCTAGCAATAGTTGACTCAAAAATTGCTGAGAGGGTATATCTTGTATTAAGTGTTCTTACCACAAAAATAATAATCATACAAAAATAAGGGGGGGTGAGAGGAAAATTTGGGAAGTGATGGATATGCCTATGGCTTAGATTGTTGTGATGGTTTTAGGGGTGTATATTTATCCCCAAACTCAAGGAGTTGTATACATCAGAGGCACAGCTTCTTTTACATGTCAGTCATATCTAAGTAAAGTGTTTTTATAAATAGAGTCTGTGTGCTTGCCAGCTGTGATGTGTCTTCTCTTGCAAAGGGCAGATGATGTCATGGCACTCCTTGCTGCTACTCAGATGTTTGGAACAAGAGCAATACTACAATAGGCATCAGAAGCTCTCCTGACGGCCTCAGGGAGCCAGGGAGACCTCTGCTCCAAAAATTTAACTAGGAGAAAAAAATGCATTCTCTACTTTCATTCCAAACTTACTAGTCACTAAGAGTTATTCTGTGTCACCACGATCTGTGTTCTTTTTTGGTATGTGTCCATTTAGAATACAAGCACTGGAAAACGGGGTCACCACAGGCTCCCACAGAACCAGCTCTCTTTCCTTGCTCTGCCAAAGCTGTGGGAGGGATGCTGTCCTTGACAAGCAGGAATAAGCCAGAACATGCTTGGCCACTTAGGTCCTTGTCAAGAAAAGAGCAAGAATTACTACACATCACCCGTGAACTAGGGACCCTGGGACAGTAATTCTGTACCCTACTCTGCTTGGACTCACTCAGGGGTCCTGTCAAAATCACAGGCACCTGTTCTACCCTGTTCATTCAGTCAACACATATTTAGTAAGCATCTGTTCTGTTTACTTCGAATACAGACTGACCCTCCCCCAAAAGACAAAAATGTCAGTGCTTTTGTGGAGGAACAAAGAATAAGTACAATAATTAGTAAATGGTGACTGAATCAGACGTGACTGAGCGACTGGACTGACTGATGGATGTGATAAGGAAGTAAGTGCTATGGAGGGAAGATGTTAGGCAAGGAAGATGCAGAGTGTTAGGAAAGATGAGAGGAGCTGGTTGCAGTTTTAAATTTCAAGGGCTGGGTTACACGCTAGGAAGACTAGCCCTGAAGATGGGTGAGTCAGCCACCCAGCCTCAGGCAAAGGAAGCAGTCTCCAGGGCTGAGGGAATAGGATCTACAAAGCCTGACCTTGGCTGGAATCGAGGTGTCTGTCCTCTCCACTTAGAAGTGGGCCCACCTGGTTTTCCTTTCTCTGTCTTGGAGTTTGAGAGGTGTGGCCATTAGGAGCTCGTCTGACTTGGAACTCTGGTGGCAGGTTGGAACAGGAATGAGAGAGATTGGAGGGGCCGACACCGGTGGAAACGCCACTTCTCACTTGTCAAAGTGAGTGACAGCAGACACAAAAAAGCCCGAGGCTGCTGCCCGGTTCCGTGTGCTATGGATGCAGACTCAGAACAGAGCATGGGATGCGGTGTGTGGTGTGACAGCAGAGACAGCTGCAGTTTAAGGCAAACTCAACAGTAAGTGTGGCTTCTACTCATTAAGTGTGGAACCTGCTCTGATTTCACACAGGTTGAGTGCGTATGTGCTAAATTGCTTCAGTCATGTCTGACTCTTTTTGACCCCATAGACTGTAGCTCTCCGGGCTCCTCTGTCCATGGGATTCTCCAGGCAAGAATATTGGAGTGGGTTGCCATGCCCTCCTCCAGAGGATCTTCCCAACCCACGGATCGGACCCAGGTCTCGTTTTGTCTCCTGCATTGGCAGGCGGGTTCTTTACCACTAGTGCCACCTGGGAAGCCCTTCACACAGGTTAGTGAAAGTTGCTCAGTCATGTCAGACTTTGCCACGCTGTGGACTGGCCATTGAATTCTCCAAGCCAGAACACTGGAGTGGGTAGCCTATCCCTTCTCCAGGGGATCTTCCCGACCCAGGAATTGAACCGGGATCTCCTGCAGTGCAGGTGGATTCTACACCAACCGAGCTAGGGTTTGTGTAAAACAAGTGACATCAATGTGTACGTATTTTCAACTATTGTTTAAAAAGAAACCTGTTGCTTTAGGGAATTTCATCTACAGAGTTCATGGACATGGATATAGGAGCTATTATAAAACTCAAAGGCATGCTCGAAATAGAAAAGGTGCTAAATGACTTCACTCCACATAGCAAGGTGCTAGTCAGGATAAGGTATGTTGCCAACAACCCAAATCTCAGTAGTTTATAACAACAAGGTTATTTCCACTCCATCTACATATCTATCATGAGCTGGCTGGGGCTACTGCCCCACGTGTCCTCATTCTAGGGCCCAGGCTGGGGAAACAGCTGCTGTCAGAAACATCACCAGTCACATGACAAAGGGAACGAGATGTTAGAAGGGTCTCATAACTCAGTGCTTGAGCCCAGCCACTGTACTTCTGCTACCACTAAGGACATCTAAGAGGGAGAGCATGATGAGGGCAAACTTTGTATCAGGTTATGTAAAACCAAAAAAAAAAAAAAAGCCTGCATTCTCCCCAGCTCCAGCCCAAGACCTCTGAATGTCTCAGGAACTGGGATTCAAAAGGAAAATACCATGTTCTAAATGTGCCAGAGTTTGAGAAAGCAGAATTTCCAGAGGGCTGGACCCAGCAGGCAGGTAGCAATGTAGTTTGGGCAAGAAAGATGGGCTTAGAGACATAGGTTCAGAAGTCATCTGCATTGAGCTGAGAACCAAGCCAGGAAGAATGAGGGGAAAATGTCACGGACAAATGCCAGTGGCCTCAGACACTGAAAAGAGAGATCAAGATATCAGAGGAGCAGGAGGGCACATTCAGGACA
Source organism: Madoqua kirkii (assembly GCA_006408675.1). Taxonomy (NCBI): domain Eukaryota; kingdom Metazoa; phylum Chordata; class Mammalia; order Artiodactyla; family Bovidae; genus Madoqua; species Madoqua kirkii. The sequence goes on from SJYC01101839.1 coordinate 5,597, forward strand.
AGGGTATGGAGAGGAGGGCAGCCATGTGGGTTTGGTCCCAGGGGTTAAAGGGTATGTCCAGGCAGAGGGAATACCTGAGCATGCTGGGGGGTCTCAGCTTAGACATGGCACCCTGAGATGCCCTCCCTGGCTCCCCTCCATTGCACCCTCAGCCCTCATGAAGTCTGCCTCTGCCCCCCACCATCCCTCCCCTTGGACCAGGGCTCCTTGGCACCTGAAACAGTGTTTTGTTCACTGTGACACTTCCTCCCCACCCCAGTGCCTAGTCCAGTGCCCGACACTTAGAAGGCACAAGACAAATGTTCAACAAATGAAGAGGTAGATGAGGAGACAGAGAAGGTATATCCAGGGACTGGTGATGACTGAAGCTAAGGTTTCAAATGGAGGAAAAAAATAGAAAACAGGAAAACAAAGATCGATGCAATTTGGCTTAATTCAACAAATAATGCACTCAGCCCTCTGTGGGGAGGAGACAGGGGTTGCGATACAGGATATGAGAGAACACGGGTCCTGTTTTCAGGGTGCACACAGCCCAGTGGGGAGAGACTGCAGGCCACACAGAACTCCAGCATCGGGGAAGCACTGGAAGCAGCGCACAGGGCGCTATGGGTGTTTAAGGTAGGAAGGGATGGAACACCGACCTGGAAGAGATGGCATCTGAGAAACAAGGAGTGGATTTCGCGGGAAGATGAAACAGAATGACGAAAGGCACAGCCCAGGTAAACACGGCCTCCTGAAACATGGGTCACTGGCGTCTTGAGTTGGGAGAAGGAATCACTAGTGTGTTAATGAGGAATGTGCAAATTCTTCTTCATAGAAATGACTCTGTGTGAACACCGAAATGTGAGCACAGAGGTACGACTCAGATCGCAGGCAGCATCTCGGCTCTTTCGTGTGGTCACTGAGCTGCTGTCACCCGGGAGCAAACGTGCTCTAAAGGACAGATGCAGACAGAAGGTGTCAAGAGACAGCTTCCCCTTCTCACCCACTTAAGACCTACATGAGGAAAGCAGAAAACCACTTATATCATTGACATCACTGCCCCCACCCCCGAAAAAAAACAACTTTCTGGCTCGTAGTCTTTCAAAGTCTGGAAGGAATTTTTATTTATTTATTTATTTTAATTTTGTCTCATGGCTTATGGGATCTTAGTTCCCTAACCAGGGATTGAACCTGGGCCCTCAGCAGTGAGAGCATGGATTCCTAACCACTGGACTTCTGAGGTATTCCCTGGATGGAATTTTTAGATTTTATATTTCACGATTAGCGACTGTTCTATTTGCCATAGTCACTTGTCGGTTTGGGACGCTGGCAGAGTAACCAGACACTTTGATTGGCCAGAGGCCCTGTCCCTCCCACAAAGACCTCAGAGATTTTCCAAACAAATTATGCAAGAGGCGAGGACTAATGACGCTGGGGCCATTCCATGCCAGAGCTGAGCTATGGTGACCAGGGCTAGGGAGTGGGGGCAGAACACAGGGCAGGCCCCCAGGTGGAGGACACAGTTACAGGCAGGCTTTGTCTCTTCCCTGGCAGAGCACAGGGAACAGGTGCCAAGCTCCCGGTGGCCCAGCAGTTCTGCTCCTTTCCATCCCAGAAGGAGGAGGGCCTTCCAGTGTTCAGCATTACTTATCCCTGTGAATGAACGCAAACCTCCTGAGTTTCCCTTTGTAAAACAGCCTTCTATAACTGTCAGAAGTGGAGAGATCAAAAAGTGTCTGTACCCTCTCCAAAAACAGATCAAAATCTCTCCTTGATCTAAATAAAGTGACTTAACAAGTTTTCACTTAATATAGAGATAGCATTTGCATCCAATTCAACAATCCACCTGCCAAAAAGGCACTTTATGGAAACTAAAGCAGAGTTATGAACCTCTCAGCAAACTTGTGCATAATGGAAATTATAAATCAGCACCAATGATATAATTATGAAGGATATTTTACAAGAAAAAATGCTCTTAGCATGTTTAGAGATACTTTATGTTCCATAACATAAAACACAAATCCAGGACTAATTGGAAACAATGGCATGGTATGTAATAATGAATGTTCCCCCCAGTGAATCCAAGTATTCATCTGAGTCCTTATCTTGATCTTTCTGGGTAATCAGATTTAGAAATCTTAAAAATCTCATGTGCTCAGAGGCAGGTCATGGCAACTTCACCCAGGGGTGAGCAACAGAGGAGTACAGTGAAATAAGAACAATCAAGGGCCAAGCCCCCATGAGCAACAGAATGCACATCTGGCACCAAAGCCTGGTGGCTCTACTGTACCATCCTGAGTTGACCCCAATAAATTCAAATTAGGTGAAACCAAAAAAAATGTCACTTTTCATAGGATATAGCATTTCAACCGTGGGGAAGGAGGACAGGAAAAAATCAGAAATTCTCATATGTCATGTAAATCGCCAGTGTGTTGGATGTGGAAAATTGCTGCACAAAAAGTAATATTTCCCAAAATATGGTACCCAAGATCACTTTAGGGGATACAGAAAGGAATCTCTTTTTAGGGGGTTCGTTTTATTTTTTTGAAATAGTTCTTTAAGAATTGTTCTTTTTTTTTTAAATTTGGAACAATTCAAATGAACAAAGACAAGTGATACTGGTTTTCAGCTTATGATATTGACATAAAATTTTCCTTTTGGCTGCTGTTGCTGCTGCTAAGTCACTTCAGTCATGTCTGACTGTGCGAACCCATAGACAGCAGCCCACTAGGCTCTGCCGTCCCTGGGATTCTCCAAGCAAGGGCGCTGGAGTGGGTTGCCATTTCCTTCTCCAGTGCATGAAAGTGAAAAGTGAAAGTGAAGTCTGTCAGTCATGTCTAACTCTTAGCAACCCCATGGACTACAACCTACCAGGCTCCTACATTTCAGTAAAGCAGCCAATTCATTTAAATAAAACTTTTAGTAAATAATAGCATGGTCACCCCTTAGCTAATGGTAAAACAGAGACACTGATGCCCCATTGTGAGGTCTGGGAAACAAGAACAAAACAGAAATCCTGGACCTTCTGGATATGTCCTTTTGTCCCTGAGTGGGAAGAGTTTCTCTCATTCATTCATTTGGCTTTTAGCAAGTGTTTTTTAGGTGCTTGTCATGTCTGGACACTGTTCACTGGCATCTGATGGTGAACAACAAATAGTCTGCCCTTGAGGAGCTCCACATTAGAGGGGATACAAACAATTACAGAGACAGTGGGGGGGCTTCCCTGGTGGTCCAATGGCTAAGACTCCGTGCTCCCAACATAAGAGGCTCTGGTTCAATGCCTGGTCAGGGAACTAGATCCCACATGCCACAACTAAAAGATCCCATATGCCTAAATGAATACCCTGTGCAGCCAAATAAATATAAATATTTTTTAAAATAAATTAAAAATAAAGAGACAGGGACCATATGCCATGGTAAGTGAGAAAAAAGGATCAAGGCTAAGTAATAGAAGAATTAGATTAAAACAATGAATAGTAAATTATACAAATATTTAACAGTGAGAAAAAAGAATGATAATATATTCATAGCAAAACTAATGGTGTATAATACTGTATTAATGAACAAAGATAATGTTTCAATGTAGAGCCTTTAGCATGTAACTCTTTGCATATATTATTTCATTTATTCCTTACCACAACACTGCTAGTTCCTTGTTATTAAATTTATCTTACAGGTGAGTAAATAGTCATCCTCAAACTCACACAGCAGTGCTGGGATTCAGACTCAGATCTTCTTGCTGCCAGAACCTGAGCACATTCACTAAGTCATGTGGCCCCACTAGAGCAGGTGTGGGAGGAGCAAGGGAGAGAGCAGGGAAGTGGAAGAAAAGTGTGGAGCAAAGAGGAGGAATAAGGGAGGAGAAGCAAAGAGGAAAAAGAAGTCAAGGAATGGATGAGAAGAGTAGGAAAGCAGATAAAGAAAGAGGAAAAGGAAGGGACAGAAAACCTATATCTCTGTGATGGGGGAATTAAGGAAAACTCGAATCAACTCAGGCAGGGGTTGGGCTGGGTATGGTGACAATGCCAAATCCATTGTTCAAAATCCTTTAAATTGAAGACATGGAATGTTCACAGTTTGAAAATATACAGAGAAAGACAATAGATTTGTGGCTGCCCATGGCTGGAGGCTTTGGAGTAAATGAGGGCTAATGTGTACAGGATTTATTTTTCAGTGATAAAAAAGATTCTAAAATTAATTATGGTAATTGTTGTAGAACTCTGTGAATATACTAAAAACCATTGACTTGTATTCTTTGAGTTAACTGTGATATGTAAATTATATCTCAATAAATTTGTTATTTAAAAAAAAAAGAATCAGAGAACTTGAAGATAGGTCAATTGAAATTATCCAACCTAAGGAAGAGAAAAAAAAATGATAGAGAAAAAGAACAGAATCTCAGAGACCTGTAGGAAACCTTCAATTATATCAACATATGCATAAGGATATTCCAAGAAGGAGAAGAGAGAGAGAAATGGGCAGAAAGAATATTTGAAGAAATAATGGCTCAAAAGTTCCAAAATTTGAGAAAAAATCAATAATTACATAGCCAAGAGCTCTACAAAATCAAAATAGGATAAATTCAAGGAGGTTCAAATCTAGACTTATAATAAACAGTTGAAAACAAAAAATAAAGAGCGAACCTGGAAACAGCATGATAGAAAAAACACAGTAACATACAAAAGGCCCTCAATAAAATTAACAGTTAATGTCTCTTCAGAAACCATGGAGGCCAAAGGGTAGTGGGAACACAGTCAATGTTCTAAAAGGAAAAAACTGTCAGTCAAGAATTGTATATCCAGCAAAATTATCCTTCAAACATTAGAGAGAACTCAAAAGATATTTGTATACCAATGTTCAAACAGTATTAATCAAAAGCGCCAAAAGGTGGAAACAAACCAGATATCTGTCAACAGATGTGAAAGTCGCTCAGTCATGTCTAACTCTTTGTGACCCCATGAACTTCTCTAGGCCAGAATTCTGAAGTGGATAGCCTGTCCCTTCTCCAGGGGATCTTCCCAACCTAGGGATAGAATCCAGGTCTCCCACATTGCAGGCGGATTCTTTACTATCTGAACCACAAGGGAAGCCCCTATCAACAGATAAATGGACAACAAAATGTAGTATACAGACAGATGAATGCAATTCTGACACAGACTATGAAAGAAGCTTGAAGGCATTATGCTGAGATAAACAGGACACAGAAGAACACTGTATGATTTTACTTATATGAAGTACATAACAGCAGGCAAATTCATAGACAGAGTTGAATGATGGTGCTCTCTAGGGGCTAGGTAAGAGGGATTGAGGAGCTAATGTTTAAAGGACATAGAGTTTCAACTGGGGAAGATGAAAAAGTTCTGGAGATGGATGGTGGTTATAGTTGCACAATAATGTAAAGATACTTAACACCACAGAATATACACTTTAAAACAGTTAAAATAATAAATTTTATGTTCTGTATATTTTGCCACAGTAAGAAAAAATACAAAAAAAAAATTAAGGTGAAATTATGACATTCTCAGATAAACAAAAACTGAGGGAATTTGTCACTAGCACACCTATCTAATGGAAAATTCTAATAGTTCTTCAGGCTGAAATGAAAGAACACCAGAGGATAATTTGAATCCACATGAAGAAATAAAGAGCGTTGGAAGAGGTAACTAAATAAGTACATATATACTGAAAGACAGTATATATGTAGTTTGTTTGTAACCATTTTTCTCTCCAATCTGATTTAAAAGACATAAAGCATTAATTATAAACTAATTGTGAAAGATTGAAAATATATGTTGACAGTCATATATTAGATAAAGATGTATTTTCTTGACAATAATAGCACAAAGGAAGGGGAGGAATTGGAGCTATGTAGAAACAAAGTTTTGTATAATTTTGAAATCAACTTGGAACAGTTCCAAACTGGATTGTTTCAAGATGTGAATTACAGTCTTCAGGAAACCACTAAGAAAATAATTCAAAAAAAATAGTAGAAGAAATGAAATTAAAATGGTACATTAGAAAATATCTACTGAACAGAAAAGAAGACTGTAATGGAGAAACAGAGAAATTAAAAAATAAAGACATATAGTCAACAAATAGCAACAACTGGTGTAAATCTTTCCTTTGTGGGACTGTGCTCAATTGTTCAGTCACGTCAAACTCTGAAAATCCATGGACTGCCAGGCTCCTCTGTCCATGGAATTTTCCAAGTAAGAATAGTGGAGTGGAATACCAGTTCCTCCTCCAGGGATCTTCCCAACCCAGGGATCAAACCTGCATCTCCTGAGTCTCCTACATTGGTAGGTGGATTCTTTACCACTGAGCCACCTGGGAAGCCCAAACCTTACCTTATAAGGTAATTGAATGTAGATGGACTAGATACTCCACTCAATAGGCCAAGATTTTCAAAAAGAGCAAAGAACTATTTATATACTGTCTACCAGAGATACACTTTAGATTCAAAGGTGCAGATAAATTTTTTTAAAAAAGATGGAAAAAGACATACAATGCAAATAGTAACCAAAAGAGAGCTAAAATGTCCATATAAACGTCAGACAAAGTAGACTTTATAATAAAAATTGTTACTAAAGACAAAGCAGATTACATAATTAAAAAATGACCAACATATAAAGGAGACATAATAATTATAAACATACACCTATCAGAGCCCCAAAACTCATGAAGCAAAATAATCATAATTGAAAAGAGAAATAGACAATTCAATCATTACAGTTGATGAATTTAACATCCTATTTTCCATAATGAAAAGAGTAGGTAGAAGATCAAGTAAAATGAAGAACTGAACACTATAAATCAACTTGCACACACCTATAAAATACTCTTAACAATAGCAGAATACACTTTCTTCTCAAGTGCTCATGGAATATTTTCCAGTATTAGAGTGTATGTTAGGCTGTAAAATTTTTTCAATAAATTTGAAAGGCTTGAAATCATACAAATATGCTTCTGATCGTATATTCATTTCACAATGAAATGAAAGTACAAATCCATAGCGGAAGGAAATTTAGGAAATTCACAAAAATGTGGAAAATATAACTATTCTCTTGAACAACAAGTAGGTCAAGGAAGTCACAGGGGAAATTACAAAATACTTTGAGATGAATAAAAATGAAAGCCCAATATACCAAAAGTTATGGAATGCAATGAAAGCAGTGCTTTGGAGGAAATGGCTTTAAGTTCCTATATTAAAAAGAAGAAAGATCTCAAATTAATAACCTAATGTTTCACCTTAAGAAATGAGAAAAATACCAAAACCAAAGACACAAGAAAGGAGAACTACAGATCACTATCTCTGGTGAATATAGAATGGAAAAATTCTCAACAGAATATCAATAATCCAAATTCAACAATAATTAAAAGGATCAAATTAATTTGAAAATAAATAAAATGAAGACTTTTAAAAACGAGAATTCCCTGGTAATTCAGTGGTTAGGACTCCATACTTCCACTTCAGGGAGCACGAGTTTGTTCCTTTGTCTAAGAACTAAGATCCCCAAAGCCACCCAGCACAGCCAAAGAAATTTTTTTAACAATGAAAAAAATTTTAAAGAAGATCATATACCATACTGGAATCAAGATTGCTGGGAGAAATATCAATAACCTCAGATATGCAGATGACACCACCCTTATGGCAGAAAGTGAAGAGGAACTAAAAAGCCTCTTGATGAAACTAAAAGAGGAGAGTGAAAAAGTTGGCTTAAAGCTCAACATTCAGAAAATGAAGATCATGGCATCCAGTCCCATCACTCCATGGAAAATAGATGAGGAAACAGTGTCAGACTTTATTTTGGGGGGCTCCAAAATGACTGCAGATGGTGACTGCAGCCATGAAATTAAAAGATGCTTACTCCTTGGAAGAAAAGTTATGACCAACCTAGAAAAGAGGAACTAAAAGCCTCTTGATGAAAGTGAAAGAGGAAAGCGAAAAAGTTGGTTTAAAGCTCAGCATTCAGAAAACAAAGACCATGACATCTGGTCCCATCACCTCATGGGAAATAGATGGAGAAACAGTGGAAACAGTGTCAGACTTTATTTTTGGGGGCTCCAAAATCACTGCAGATGGTGACTGCAGCCATGAAATTAAAAGAGGCTTACTCTTTGGAAGAAAAGTTATGATAGTATACCTAGATAGTATATTCAAAAGCAGAGACATTACTTTGCCAACGAAGGTCCATCTAGTCAAGGCTATGGTTTTTCCTGTGGTCATGTATGGATGTGAGAGTTGGACTGTGAAGGAGGCTGAGTGCCGAAGAATTGATGCTTTTGAACTGTGGTGTTGAAGACTCTTGAGAGTCCCTTGGACTGCAAGGAGATCCAACCAGTCCATTCTGAAGGAGATCAACCCTGGGATTTCTTTGGAAGGACTGATGCTAAAGCTGAAACTCCAGTAGTTTGGCCACCTCATGCAAAGAGTTGACTCATTGGAAAAGACTCTGATGCTGGAAAGGATTGGGGGCAGGAGGAGAAGGGGACAACCGAGGATGAGATGGCTGGATGGCGTCACGGACTCGATGGACGTGAGTCTGAGTGAACTCCGAGAGATGGTGATGGACAGGGAGGCCTGGCATGCTGCAGTTCATGGGGTTGCAAAGAGTCGGACATGACTGAGCGACTGAACTGAACTAAACTATACTATTTCTATGTACTTTGTGGTCAGCAGAATACTCCCTGCCCCCAGATTTCTAAGCCTGACAACCTACAACTCTGTTATCCTGTGTGGCCAAAGGCTCCTTGCAGGTGTGATAAAGTTGAGGATCTTGAGATGAGATTATTTTGGATTGTCTGGGGGCCTGATGTCATCCCATGGTCCTAAAGAGTGAAAGGGAGGGAGGAGGGTCAGAGTCTGAGGAGATGGGATGACGAAAGCAGAGGTCAGAGTGATAACGTCAGGCGGAAGGGGTCCATGAGCCAAGGGATGCAGGTGGCCCCGGAAACTGGAAAAGGCGGGATGTGAATTCTCCCCTGGAGCCCCCAGAAGGAAGGGAGCCTGGCCAACACCTTGATTTTAGCCCAGTGAGAGCTAGTTTTGACTTCTGACCTCCAGAACTCAGACAGTAACTGGCAGCACTGAGTTAGTGGTAAATCGTCACAGCAGCAGTAGGAAATGAATATGTCCTTCTCACCAAGTTAGACACGTCATAGTATTTGGTTTGGGTCTTTTTCTTTTGTTTTTAAGAAATAAGGTTTTACATTTTAAGTCCTTAAGTAAACCCCTCCTTCCCTGGAGAAACCAGTAGCATGCTTTGATTCTTGTGGATACGTTTTACCCTTACTTAAAACACTGTAGCCTGCGGTTGATACAGCGCATGGTGTGTGATACCCACATTGTGTCAGTGGCTTTATCTGACCTGCCCTGGGCTGTCTCACTCTGTGAGCGCATCTTGAGACATTCCCCAGTCCTTTTGTGTATGGATATTTAGGCTGTTGCCAATTGCAAAAATCTTCCCATCCCAAGTATATGCCTTCCGTCTTGTTTCATTTATTTTTTGTCACTGTTGGTTTATGGGATCTTAGCTTCCCTATCAGGGATTGAACCTGTGCCCCCTTCAGTGGAAGCTCGGGAGTCCTGACCACTGAACCACCAGAGAATCCCCGTTTTCTTTTAAATAGCTATGGTTTTCTACCTGATTTCTTAATGTTTTTTAATTTTTAAAAGTAATCTTCTATTTTTGAACATCTCATAGTTTATTATTTTGCCACCTCAAACAGTAATCCCAGGGACATTTTCATACCTAACTGTTAAGCATATCCCTGGTGATTTCCCTAGGATAAATTTCTAAAAGAATTTCTGGGAGGAAGGACAGGCTGCATCACAGTCTCTGGGCACAGAGTTCTGTTGTCCCCAGGAAAGCTGCACCGACTTGTATGTCCACCCACCTCCCTTGCCAGGCGGTGGACATTGTGGGTTCTCACGTCTTTCGTGAAATTCACAGGACGATGAAGTGCTATCCTGAGTGCTGGGTGCCCATCCTTCTGCTCCTGGTTTACATCTGTTCTGTCCCAGGACCTGACACCAGCAGCTTGATTCCCTGTTGGCTGAAGGCTGTGGGTCTCATCGTGACGTCATCAGGACCGCTTCAGATGGTGGTAGAAAACTCAGGAGCCCGTCCTGTGGGCCAGAGCTGCTGATGGGCCCTCATGATAGCCTTGTGAAGTTAATAAGAGAGAATGTGGCATTGCGGGAAGCTGAGGAACTTTTCAAGGTTGACAGCAGGGATTTAGTTCCAGTTACTCTCACTGCTCAGCTCACTCGCTTTACTAGCAATGTGGGCTCTGTTCTGGGACGTGAGCTGGGTGTCATTTTCCTGTCTCGAGAGTAAGGCGTCGGATGACCTCCCCTTTTGAAGTTAGTTCCAAAAATGTATGGCTGTGCAGAGCTGCTGATCAGAGTTGAGTCTGGAATGAAAAGATTGGACCCCAGTTCCTTGGGGTGGGGTGTGTCTTGTTGGTCTCTGTAATTCTAGTGTGTGGCATCAGTTCCCAGGAGGCGCTCGCTAAGTGTGTGCCCTCGAGTGACTGTTTCCACTGTGAACTACCACTTAAACATTTTTCATTTGTTTATGTATCTGGCTGCACCAGGATCTTCAGTCTTTAGTTTAGGCATGGGGGGTTCTAATTGTGGCCTGTGAGCGTCTTCTCTGCAGCATGTGGAAGGTAGTTCCCCAACCAGGGATCAAACCCCAGCCCCTGCATTTGGAATGTGGAGTCTGAGCCACTGGACCATCAGGGAAGTCCCTTTTCTTCTTTTGGGAGGAACTACTTTCTCTTCTATAGCCTTGCCTAGTTTGGACATTTTATTTAAATAGAGCTACAGTATTCTTGCCTGGGAAATTCCATAGCCTGGTGGGCTGCAGTCCATGGGGTGCCCAAAGAGTCGGACACAACGTAGCAACCGAAAAACAACAAAAACGAGCCATGTTACCCTTCTGCACCTGGTTGCTTTCATTTAATGTAATGCTGTCGAGGTTCATCCACATTGTGGCATGTGTCCTTTGTATGGCTGACTGATACTCCGCTGTAAGGATAGACTGTATTTTTGTTCAGAGCTTCGTGGACATTGGAGTTTTTTCCACTTTTTGGCTACCATGGATAGTGCTGCTGTGAATATTTGTGTACAAGTTTTTGTGTGACTATATTTTCATTCTCTTGGATGTATCCCTAAGAGTGGATTTGCCAGGTCACTGTTCAGTCATTTGAGGAGTTGCCAGGCTGTTTTCTAACGTGGCTGTACCATTTTTATATTCCCACCAGCAGTGGATGAGGGTCCAGTTTCTCCACAACCTCACCACCACTTGTTACTGTCTCTCTCTCTTTTTAAAAAATATTTCTTTCTTTGGGCTTCCCTGGTGGCTCAGATAGGAAAGAATCCGCTTGCAGTGTGGGAGCCCCGGGTTCAATCCCCAGGTTGGGAAGATCCCCTGGAGAAGGAATGGCTACCCACTCTAGTGTTCTTGCCTGGAGAACTCCATGGACAGGGGGCCTGGCAGGCTGCAGTCCATGGGGTCGCAGAGTCAGACAGGACTGAGGGACTGACGCTTCCAGTATCTGGCTGCACCGGGTCTTAGGTGCAGCATGCCGCATCACTTAGTTGTGGCATGTGGGATCTAGTTCCCTGGCCAGAGACTGAACTTGGGTGCCTGCGCTGGGAGCGCTTAGCCACTGGGCCGCCAGGAAAGGCCCTGTTGTCTGTCTTCTTGATGTTAGCCTGGTGTTCTCCGTGGAGGTAAAGTCGGATCTCCCTGTGGTCCCGGTTTGCGTTTCTCTGATGGCTCATTGTCCTCTTGTGAATGGGGCTGGTTGTACGGTGTGCTGCTGAGCTGATGCAGTGCTTGCTTTCCATGGCAGCATCCAGTCTCACTTTCACTTCCCGGGGTCTGGCTTAGCCATCTGGCTGCTTATTATTACAGGGCAAATGGACCAAGACACTCTGAAAAGGCAAGTGTGGAGCTCATGTGGATAAACACTGGTCGTCAGGGCGCTGTTCCTGCCTTCAGTCTAGAACCATTCATTTTAACCATTACTTCTGCTTTGGGGGGACAAAGGACCAGTTTTTCACGAGGGTAGCTCATCTTAGCTTGCTTAGTAAATGTTCAAAGTCAGCACCGATTTACTACAATAAGACTTAATGCCTTGGCCCCAGGGTACCTAATGGAGAAGAGATACCTAGTGAATCTCTTCACAGAACCCTGGAGGTGCCTCCTCCATTCTGAATGGTCTGCTGGAGCCCCTCTGCCTGCCATTTGGCTGCCAGCTACCCCTTGGGATATGCGGGTGACACCACCCTCATGGCAGAAAGCTAGAGGGACTGAAGAGCCTTTCGATGAGGGTGAAAGAGGAGAGTGAAAAAGCTGGCTTCAAACTGAGCATTCAGAAAACGAAGATCATGGCATCCAGTCCCATCACTTCATGGCAAATAGTTGGGGAACAGTAGAAACAGTGGGAGACTTATTTCCTTGGGTCCCAAAATCATTGTGGATGGTGACTGCAGCCATGAAATTAAAGGACGCTTGCTCCTTGGAAGAAAAGCTATGACAAACCTAGATCACATGTTGAAAAGCAGAGATGTTACTTTGCTGACAAAGGTCCATCTAGTCAAGGCTATCGTCTTCCCATTGATCATGTATGTTTGGGAGAGCTGGACTGTAAAGAAGGCAGAGTGCGGAAGAATCGATGTCTTCGAAATGTGGTGTTGAAGAAGACTCTTCAGAGTCCCTTGGACTGAAGGGAGATCAAACCAGTCAATCTTAAGGGAAATCAACCCTGAATACTCATTGGAAGGACTGATGCTGAAGGTGAAACTCCAGTATTTTGGCCACCTGATGTGAAGAATTGACTCATTAGAAAAGACCCTGATGCTAGGAAAGATTGAGGGCAGGAGGAGAAGGAGATGACAGGATGAGATGGTTAAATGGCATCACTGACTCAATGGACATGAACTTGGACAAACTTTGGGAGACGGTGAAGGACAGGGAAGCCTGGCATGCTGCAGTCCGTGGGATCACAGAAGATTGGACATGACCGAGTGACGGAACAGCAGCAACAGATCGATAGTGTACAGGGCTTCCGAGGCGGTGCTCTTGGTAAATAACTTGCCTGCCAACACAGGAGACGAGAGACACGGGTTCAGTCCCGGGTTGGGGCGATCTTGGGAGGAGGGCCTGGCAACCCACTCCAGTATTCTTGCCTGGAGACTCCCCGTGGGCAGAGGAGCCTGATGGGCTGCAGTCCATAGCATCACAAAGACTTGGACATGACTGAAGCAGCTTAGCACGCGCACACATCAGTAGTGTCTGTATGTCAATCCCAATCTCCCAATTCACTTCCCTCTCCCAGAGACCAAGGTTTCGTGTTGATTTGATGGAGGAAAATGTTGTGATCAGAGGCTCGCAGGAACCTAACCTTGTGTTCCTCCCCCTCTTGGGGTGATGGTTCATTATTTGCCCATTCAGCATTTGCAGTGACTTTACAGAATGTAGTGGTTGTGGAAGCTGAGACTTGCCCCTGTACGTCAACACAGGAGTAAGCCTGGTTCTGCTTTTGTCTTGGGCTCCCCACCTGACGTGAACTCTAGAAGAGGGTCTCTAGGGGCCAGAGGATGGGTGAGAGCGTGTGCCCGGCTGCTTCCCTGCACTTGAGAGCATGTCTCCTGCCACGAAAGCCACCTACTGGGAGTCTCAATGTGAAACTCAGCCCCCCATCCTGCTTTCTAGAACCTTCTGCCTGCTCTTCCCACAGCCGCAGGAGATCTGAGGTCTCTCAGGTCTGAGAGGGAAGAAGGTCTGCTTCTTTAGAATTTTAGCCTTTTCTACTGCAAGGTTGTGGAAGCTTTTTGGTCTCAAGGACACATCTGGGCCATGGCTCTTGAAGGCTGGTCAGGGAGAGAGGCCACCAGCCAACTGGTCACCTCTTTCATTCATTGCTGAATTCATTCCTCTCATCATGCGTTCATTTAATAACTACTTACTGATCGTGGGGTTTCCCCGAGGGCTCAGCAGGTAAAGAATCTACCTGCAATGCAGGAGACACAGGAGTTGCGGGTTTGATCCCTGGGTGGGAAATATTCCCTGGAGAAGAGCATGGCAGACCACTCCAGTACTCTTGCCTGGAAAATCCCATGGACAGAGGAACCTGGTGGGCCACAGTCCATTGGGTCGCAAAGAGTTGGACACAGCTGAGTGACTCAGCCCAGCACAGCATGTACTGATCATCTACCAAGGATGAGGAAACTGCCTTCTGATTGAAATAGACATGGTCTTTAATGACATGGGTGTTATTGTTTTGGAGGATGAGCAAACGTTGGTGGAGCATACGTGTGAACACATTTCTAATGAAAATGGAGGTAAGTTCTGACACTTTCTTGGAGGGACTCTGGGAGGTTTTATATCTGTTCGGAGCCCAGGAGACAGCAGCCGAACCAAGCCCACTGTGGCCTCTCTGGTCCCAGTGGCTGTGATCTGTGGCTCCAGCCCAAGCCTGCTCTGTGTCCCAGAGGGCTGTGAGAGTGCACGTCCAGGGGTGCCGCTGGGTGGTTGTTAGGCTGCAGGAGGTCACGCGACATCACATGTAAGGGCAGTACTGGTGTACGAGTCCTGGCTCTGCCGCTCTGTCTGTGTGAGTTCCTGACTCAGGGTCTGCATCTGTGAAATGGGCGCAGCCGTGGTACCTGCCTTGTGGGTTGGTGTGCAGACCAGAGATTGCTTCCTAGAGCCTTGTTTGTGTCATCAGTAAGGCATGGCTTTGCTTACCCAGGGTCTAGGACTCACACAGGGGACAGTCTTCTCCTGAGAAAGTGACATGGCCTCTGCCCCCTCCTCCCCACCCCCCAGCCTGGAGACCGGTTTGGGAATCCTGCTTCATTTCTCTATTGCTGTGTAACAAGCCTTATCTGAACTCAGGGCCTGAATTCTGTGGGTCAGGAATTTGGGCAGGGTCCAGCTAGGCGTGGCTCTGCTCCTGGGGGCTGGCTGGACTCCCGGGGTGTAGTCAGCTGCTGGCTGGGTGGGAAGCTCCCGGGGGCTCTCTGCTGGTGTGTGTTCTCCGCAGCACCAGAGAGTCTGTCTGCCTCTCTCCTTCCACGTGGCTAGCTTGGGCTTCTTAACAGCATGGCGGTCTTGCAGTATTTGAGCTTCTTACATCGGACTGGCTCCTGTGGACAGGGGCGAGGAGGAGAGGGGGCTGGGAGTCATCTTCAGGGTTAGGGTCAAAGGTTGGCCCAGTGTCGCTTCTGCCGCGTTCTCCCGGTCAAAGCAAGTCCCAGGGTCAGCCCGGAGTCGAGGGATGGAAGTAGACCCTACCCGCCATGGGCTGTAAACCTGTGGCCGTCTTTAACCCCCAGAGAGAACGACCGTGGTAGCCAGGGAGTCTCTCTGCCTTTCTGGGCCTTGACCCTGGGTGCACCTGGGTGTCCCGGGGGCATCTCTGGTAAGAGGGTATTTAGAGGGTCTCCTCCCCAGGGAGGTAGGGTGGGCTGGCTCTTCACTGTTTGCTTTCCGTCCACTGTTTATGGTGCTGCTCCCCTGGGTGGGTATAAAGTCTTAGGCAGGAACCTGCCTGTGAGGTGGAAAGGGGCACGGGTATATTTTAGGTCAGTGCGTTCGGGAGTGGAGGACCTGCCTGGGGAGGTCGGCGAGGTGGGGTATAGCGGGGGTCCGGCTGAAGGACACCCAGTGGGAGATGAGTCGCAGGGAGGCTGGAGAGCAGAGACCTCAGCTCTGGTCAGGGCCCCGTGCTGCCTTGCGGTGTGGTCAGGGGCCGAGACTTACCCTCTCTGAACTCAGATTCTTTGTCTGTGTTCCGTGGGGATCCTCACGGTGCCCCCCGCACAGGGTTGGCACGTGAGCTCATACGTGCTGGGTTTGCAGCCCAGGGTTTGGCCCAGAGCAGGTGCCCCATGAACACTCGCCCTGAGGGTCCTGCCAGCATGCAGTTACCCTGCTGTGGCCGGGACTGCCCAACAGATGGCCTTCCAGGTGATTTATTTGTTGCTGAGGTTCACTTTTAAGTTCTTCTCTCCCCCTGGTTATCAAAGGAGTGCTGAGGACGGGCACTGGCCAGTTGCTGAGAGTGAGTGAAGGGAGGCTTTCTGATGGGAGAGGCGAGGGGCCCTTCGGCTGGAGGGTCTCGGCCCTCCCTGTGGGGGTGCCCAGGTTAGCCGGCGAGCCTCCCAGCCCTCCCCAAGGGATCTCGGCCTGAGCAGGGGGCAGCCACCCAGGACAGTGAGCTGCTCTTGCTTGGCTGGGCCTGGGAATCCCAGGATCAGAAGGTGCAACCCCAGGGTGACCTGTACCTATGGGAGGAAGCCTGGGGACTGTGAGGCCACCCCTAAGGCTGCCTGATTCGTTTCTTTAGAATTGCCACAGTCGGGGGCTACTTCGCCTTCTGCTAACCCCTGCGTGGCGTCTGCCCACTCACCCTGTTGCTTGGGGGTTCTCCTGGCTCTTTCAAAAGTGAAGGGTGCTCCGGAGCCACCTGCAACACAGGTCCCCTTCCAGTAGCTCTGGGTCTGAGCCCCTGGGGGGATCCTGCCTCCTTGGGGGGATCCCTGTCTCCTGAGTTGCTGGGCAAAACCCAGTTTGGGGCTATGAAAGGGCCACCTGACAGGTCTGAGAAGGGGACCTTGTCCCTGTCAGAGATGTCTACTCACTTACAAGATGATGGGGCCCCGGAACAGAGAGCCAAGAGTTGTGGACCCGTTGTGACCCTGTGTAGGGCGGGACTCAGACGCCCGGGGCCGTATGCCAGTTCTCTCAGCTGCGCTCTACGTCTCCTCTGAGTCAGGTTCTTCGCTTCTGTATCCGTTGCTCAGCTACTCGCTTAGAGCCTGGGAGGTGAGGCACTTGATGTACTGGATGCTGGGTAAATGGGCAAATAACAGGGACAAGGTCCTTCTCGTGACTCTTGAGGGCTGGTTGGAGAGATGGGTAGTGAATTGAAGACCAAGACCCATCCTTTCTAATGAAGGCAGCTCAAGGGGTGTGAGGCCACCCACGGAGGGGGTTGTGTGGCCAGTGAAGATCCCTCTCTGAGGACATTGAGGTCTCAGTCAACCCACCTGTAAAATGGGAGCATTAGCGTCCATGTCCTTGGTAGCTGCAAAGACAGAATGAATTATGACCTAAGCATCTACCCCTTGAGTAAGCACAAAAAGCTTTTATAAGTATCATTATTCTATTGTTATGCTAGAGAGGAGTCTGACTTTCTCCTGGGAAACCTGAGAGAGAGAGAGTGTGAGTGTGAGCGTGAGCATGTGTGATGCCCAAAGACAGGAATGTGTTCCGGCCTGTTCCTGAAGCTTGAGCGTGAGCCGTGTCACAGAGTGGTACATGGTGCGTGCCCTCAGCATATTTGACAAAGAAGTGAGCGATGTTGATCAAGACAGACAGTGGTGTGGCTTTTCCGTTACCACTGCTGGGAGCGGTTAAGAACCAGGACCCTGGAAGCACACAGTCTGTCCAGATCCTGACCTGCTCTCGCTTCAGCTGGGTGACCTGGGGCAGGTAGCTTCACCTCTCTGGGCTTTTCCCTCATCTGTAAAGTGAGGATAATCAACTGCCTTGCCGATCGTGATGGCTTTTCAGTGAGTTAACTCACATGAAGCGTTTTGTTGAATTGCTGGCATCCAGAGGGGGCTGAAGACACGTAAGCTGTTACTAGTTGTAGGGGATTAAGATCTTGAGCTTGAATCAGAGGAGCTGAGTTCTGATGGTCACTGTGGGTGACCTGGGGTAAGTCACTTCACCTCTTGACTCCCTAGCTTCCCGTTTATGTGTAATAGGGGAAAACATTACCCGCCTTATCATAGTGTTGCGCTGATTAAATGAGTTAATGTGCGAGTGATTAGAAGACTGCCTGGCACGTAGTAACTACTGCACGGTCCGCGGTTTTTGTTGATAGTGGTCACAATGGTTTCAGTTAGCTGTGGGTCTGTAACAAACTGCCCCAAAGCTCAGTGGCTTAAACCTGCGACAACTTGTCATTTTGCTGGTTCTGAGGCTGTTCCTCTGCTGGTTGTTGGGGCCTCGCTCACGTGGCTGGCAGGTGGTCCTGGCTCCTGGCCTCTGCTCTCCGTATGGCCTCTCATCCTCCAGCAGGCCCAGCCCCGATCCTCACGTGGCGGTCTCAGAGAAGAGTTTTGAGAGGCAGAAGCGGCCAGGTTGTTTGAGGTCTCGACCCTGGACCTTGCATGGTGTCACTTCTGTCTTGTCCTGTTGACCAGAGCAGGTCAGGAGGCCCAGATTCAAGGAGAGGGGCACGCTCCTTGGCGGGAGGAGCTCTGTGGTGGGCCGTGCTTCGCAGCGTCCTCTCCAGCCGTGATCGCCACCCTGAGGGTCACTGTCTGCCCCCTCATCCGGGTGCTTCATCAGTTGCATGCTGCAGGTAATACAGCTGGCTACAGTGAGGTTGTCAAGCTGCAGCTGCTCTTCTAGAACACTCTAGACGTGAATGCACCATTTCAGAGGGTATAGGGTTCTTCTTTGCCATGATGTGCTTCTTGAGTACTTCTGACAGCCCAGGCTCGGGCCAAGCTCCCTGCTCTTGTGGAGCGTTGAGTCTAGTGTCCCTCACTCTTAGGGGAGGAAAGGAAAGAGATTCAGGGAGCCTTCGGAGTTGAGAGCAAGCCTGGAAGGAGGAGTCAGGCTCTGGGAGGGAGGGGCAAGACGCGGCGTGCTGGGGGTCATCCCCCCGCTGCCCCTTCCCGCCACGTGACCAGGCCCAGTCACTTCCTCTCTGTGGGCCCAGGCCCTCATCTGTCAAGTAATGACTGCCGTCCTTGCTCGGGCGGTGGTGAGGGCTCGGCGAGCTGGTGTCTGAAGCTCTTTGAGTTGCTCTGACCACTCCCACCTGCAGTGCCCTGGTTTCCTCATTGGTGAGGGCCTTTCTGACTCAGAGGACCTGAGTTCAGTTTCATCCTCACCTCCTGCCTCCCCGTCTGGTCTCTCGTTCGTCCGTGGGCCCAGCTCATCATTGTCCTTTCTGATTGCAGCGTGGCCTCCTGCCGGGGAGCTCTGTGAACGTTGTTGACAGTTACTGCTCATTTCTGTGCCCCATCCATTTGCGTTAGCCCTTGGTGGGGAGGGGGCGTGCTTCTTCTGTTCACAGCTGCAGGGTGCTCCACAATGACTAACGTATGCCAGATGCACCGTAGACATCGTCTGAGTGGGTGAATGCCATCCTTTCCCTGCCCCGAGCTTCAGGAACCATCTGTCCAGCAAGGGCACTGTATCTGCCGGCCTCTGTGGTCTGGATGGAGCCAGGCCAGGGCCACCCATCCAGACCTAGCCTCCGTCAGCCTGGTTGGCACTCACACGCAGAAGGAAGTGGCTTCACCATGAGGGTGCCTCTTGTCATGAGTTTCCATGGAAACTAAGGACTGCCTACCTCGTCAACCTTGGCATAAGGGAGGAGGGAGGAGTTGGTGTTTAGCTGAAGCATGAATGGGGGAGATTTGCTTCCCTTTCCATAAACTAGTGGGGACTCATTGAACTTTTTTTTGGTGGGGGAATCTTTGAATCAAAAGTGAAAACAGGGACTTGCCTGGTGCTGGTCCAGTGGCTAAGATGCTGAGCTCCTGATGCAGGGGGCCCAGGTTCGATCCCTGGTTGGGGTACTAAATCCCACATGCTACAGTTAAGAGTTCACATGCTGCAACTAAAGATCCTGCGTGCTGCAAGTAAGACCCAGTACAGCCAAATAAATAAATTAAAAATAAGAGTAAAAACAAGTACAGCTTTTTAGTGGGAATTTAGGGTATACCCAGTACCATCATTGTTTCATTTTATTTTTCCAGCCCTTTCATGAGCCCTTTCATGACTCCTCTGATTTGCGGATGAGGAGACTGAGGCTCAGGTCCAGTGACTTGTTGGAGGCCCCACAGCTAGCGGATGGCAGAGGTGGGATCCAGGTCCTGGTCGGCCTGCCTCTGGGGTTTAGCGGGGGACGGCAGGGCTTTTGTGTGGAGCGCAAAGGCCTTGCTGGGTGCATGGCTGTTTCTGGGGATGCATGGAGGGTGATCTGTGTCCCTTTTAGAGCAGATGGTCGGGAAGAATTTTCAGGAGGGTCTCACATGAGTCCCCTGGTACTGGCAGGCTCACAGAAGGTAAGGATCAGGCCCAAGATGTCCAGGAAGCTCCAGACGGAACCCAGGACTCCTCCTGACTCCTCTCCACGCTTCCTTTGGGAAGGTGGTCACTCGAGTCATCTCAGGAAGGCTGGATGACCTCCCACTTGAGTTTAAAAAATTACACTGAGTGTAGATTTATTTTCCATTACAAGTGAAGAAATTTTCATAGTAGAACCTTTGGCAGATACAGAAAAACACAGATAAAAGAAGACTATCTCTCATTGCCTATGATCTAGGCATCCGCTCAGGAACCAAGCTAGTATTTGGTTGCTTTTCTGTGAAGATATGATGTTTCATCTCTAAGAGTTATGATCTCCTGGGAGATAGTTGTGCCTGGTATTTAAAAAATGAACTTTATTGAGGGGTAATTTACATGCAATGCAGTACTCCCATTTTAAGTATATGCTTTGGTGCACTTTGACACACGTGTTCACGTGTAAAAAATCACCACCCCAGAGAGCTCCCTCTTGCTCCTTTGCTGCCAGTACCCCTGCCCCAGGGAGCTCCTCCTCAGCCTTCTTTCCATCCTTAGCTTGCTCTGTGTGTGTGAGAATGTCATATGAATGGAGTCCTACAGGATGTGCTCTTTGGTGGCCAGCTTCTTCCACTCAGCATGCTGTTCTTGAGGTCATGCGTGTCGCCGCAGGTATTCCACCCACCCTTCTGATGGATGACTTTGGGCACCTCAGTTTCCCCTTCGTAAAATGGGGGGAAATAGGTTCACTCTGCTGGATCGCTGTGAGGATTTAATGATTCCTGTGGGTGATGAGAAGACTGCCTGGCCCATGGCAAGTGCTAAATGATGGGGGTTGTTCCTGAGGGTAATGATGGTTTCAGTTACCTGTTGCTTGTATCAGACTACCCCCAAAACTGAGTGGTAGACATTGGGGACGTTTTCAGTCTGAGGCTCTTTTGAATAATACGGATGACTGAATAAAATCGGCGTGCATCTTGGTGACAGGCTAACAGGCAGATGCTGCCGCCTTGAACACGGGTGGGTTTTGTTTGGAGGTGGGTCCTGGGGTCTCTCATCTGCTCAGCACTGGCCCTGCTTCTCGCCCTGCGTCCTGCCCTGAGCCTGGCTCTGGCCTTGCTGAGCCGACCCACCAGCTTACCTCATTTGGGCCTCAGGAAGTGGCCTCTGTAGAAAAAAAAGAAAAAGTATAAGCAGCGGGTGGTGGTGAGCTTTAGGCCAAGAAAGCAGATCACTGGAGCGCAAAGCCCCAAAATAGACCTTTCTCTGCTCAGTCTCCAAGCCAGTGGAGGCAGTGGTGAATACTTTGCATAATTTCCTACCCGAAAGGAAGGGTTTTTACTGTGAACAACTTTTGGGGACCAAAAGGAAAAAAAAAATCTCAAGATGATCCAAGTTTTTTTCTGAGAAGCCCAGAGTAAGAGGCCTGAATTGGAATCCCAGAGGCACCACTGGCAAGCTGTGGGCTCTTGGGCAAGTTCCTTAACCTCTCTTAACCTCACTTTTCCTCTGTGCTCACCGGCAACGATGAGACCAGACTCTCAAGTGTGTAAGCAGAGCACCTTGCCCAGCGTGTGACATGTGGTGGGCTGCTGCAGATAGAAAGTAACCTTTTTTTTTTTTTGATAAATAATAATAAAGTGTCCCAGCACTTGTGCCTCAGTGTCTGTAAGTGTGGTAGGCATGAGGGGGAGGGGTAACCTTTGACTTTCCTAGGAAAGTATTTGCAAGGGTGCCCTTGAAGTAATACCTTCCTCCTCTGCAGGCGCTGATAGGGAGAGTTGAAAGGCAGGGCTTGAACAGTGGCCCAGATGTTCCAGAACTTGTTCCTTTCTGTGGTAGCAGCAACTTTGCTGATGGGGTTAAGGATCTTGCCATGGGAAGGTCATTCTAGATGATCTGTCTAAGGGGCGGCGGGGATGGGGGTCCAGTGTCATCACAGGGGTCCTTCTAAGTGAGAGGTCGGAGTTCATAGAGCTGTGGGAGGAGCAGAGGTTGCAGAGATGTCCTGGAGGAAGGGGCCACGAGCCAAGGTGTGCAGACGGCCAGGCCCCTGGCTGCTGAGAACAGTGTGTGTAGATGGATTCTCCCTGAAGGCCCCCAGAAGAGACCAGCTCTGCCTATACCTGCATAGCCCACCTTAGCCCAGTGAGGCTGATCCTGACCTCGAGACAGAAAGAGAGCCAGCGTATGTGGCTGCAAGCCGCTCCATCTGCGGCCGTGTGTTATAGTAGCCGTGCGAGACGTACACAGCCACCGGGTTCGTGCTGTGATGGTTCCGTAGGAAGATGGCCTCCGAGGTGGTGGCCCCTGTGCCCGTGTGTAAGCGTCTCCCTTTCTGACTCGATGGACTGCTTTGGTTGGGCCTTTGGGACCTGAGATGCTCCTGCCTCTCCGGGACCCGGCCTCGGCCTCTGTGGTCAGGCGGCCGTGAGCACCAGCCCCCCTCCGCCCCCCCCAGCTGGGGGAGCTGCTGCAGACGGGCTTCCTCTCTCCAGCAGGAAGAGAAACGAGCCGCGCGGTGTCGGGGCCAGGCTTCCTGTGTGCTGCCTCCGCCCGCCGGCGCGCCGGGTCCAGGTGGGGTGGGAGGGCACCTCTCTCTGCCCAGTGTGGGTCTGTGTGTAGTCTTTTAAGTGATTGTTTTTTGTGATGTGGCACCCCCGGCCCCTGGAGGTGTGAGTGTAAGGCCTCTGCCAGCCTCCGTGGAGGCGCAGGAGTGGGGCTGCGGAGCTGGCCGAGGCTCTCTGTGGGGACCCTGTTCAGGTCTGTCTTGGGCGGTCCTGGCACTTTTCCTGATGTCCTGCTTGTGTGAGGTGCTAGGCCGTGGTGGGCATTCCAATGTAATAATCATAGTTCTAATGAAGGAGCAGCCCCAAGACTGAGAAATGAGGCATGTGCCATGGCTGGGTCATCTCACTGGGCGTGATATAGTCATCTTGTGACCTTTTGCCCTCTTGGTCCTTTCCAGGATACCCCTGCCCCCCGCCCCCATCCCCGAGTGGGCACAATAGTGGTCCCCCCGTGATGTCCAGGTTCTAATCCCCGGAACCTATGGATACATGACTGATGTGGCAAGAGGGACTTTGCAGGTATGATTAAGTTAAGGCGCTTGAGATGGGAGATGATGCTGGACAATCCCCGTGGGCCCGTACCATCACCGGGATCTGTAAAAGATGGAAAAGGGAGGTAGAAGGTTCAGAGTCTGGGAGAGGCTGAGAGATTCTGACCTTGAAGATGGAGGAAGGGTGCTGAGCCAAGGGATGAGGCGGCCCTGGAAGCTGAAAAAGGTGAGGGATCTGCCCAGAGCCTCCGGGAGGGGCAGCCCTGGCCTCACCTGCTTTGGGATTCTGGTCTGTAGAAGGGTGAGATAATCCACGTGCATTGTTTTAGGCCCCAAAGTTTGCGGTCACTTGTTAGAGCAATAACAGGAGGTGAATACACTCCCAAATACGCATCTCCTTTCAAGCTTTTTCAGACTGGTCCACTTGGTAGAGATTTATCAACCATGTTAGAGACACTCTGCTGGGCGTCGAGGTGAGCAGGTTGAATACAGCAGGATCCTGTCTCTCAGGGGTTCACAGTCAGGCAAGAGCTGATAACGCCTGTGTGCAGGGTGCCCTGGAATTGTCAGGGAAGACATGGAACCGCCCCCGGGGGTGGGGACATGGGCGAGTTCTGGTGAGAGTCATCGGGAGAATCCCTGAACTCCGAGTAGGAATTCTAGGAATGTCCGTCATCTCTTGGTTATCGCTACCTGGACAAGCTGAAACTGTTCAAGATGGAATTTTCACCAAAAAAAGAAAAAACCCAGCTTGAGGCCGCCTTCTTTTATTTCTTTCTTTTGGCTACCCTGGGTCTTTGTTGCTGCGCGTGGGCTTTCTCCAGTTGCGGCGAGTGGGGGCTATGGTTGTCGCAGTGGGTGAACTTCTCGTCGCAGTGACTTTGGTTGCTGCAGAGCGCCCGCTGTAGGCTCGCGGGCTTCCGTGGTCGTGGCGCGTGGACTCTGTAATGGTGACTCTCAGGCTCTGGAGCGCAGGCTCAGTAGCTGTGGCACAAGGGCTTAGCTGTCTGTGGCATGTGGGGTCTTCCCAGACCAGGGATGGAACTCACGTCCCCAGCATCGGCAGGTGGAGTTCTGAGGCCTCCTTCCTTCAAGCCTACTCCTTGTAACTCCACCTTGGCGAGAGGTTCACCACACCCACCCCACGGCCCACACCAGACAACTGGAGTCCCCCTGACTCTGCTCTTGCCTTCGCTTCCAACACCAAACCCGCACCCGAGGGTGTGGGTTTGTCCCCATCTGGAGATTTTTCCCCTCCTGCCAGCTGCACAGCACTGGGATCCAGGGCCAGAGATGCAGGCAGTGGAGAAAAACCTCCTGGATGACCTGCCTCGTCAGGTGGCAGGAGGCCCCAGGGGTCATGGCCAGAAGGGTGGACCCCAGAGACGGGCTTCCCGGGTCGAGACCCCAGCTCTGTGCTTGGTGTGCTCGTGGCCAGTCGCTCTGTTGTGTCCGACTCTTTGTGACCCCCGTGGACTGTAGCCCTCCAGGATTCTCTGTTCATGGGATTCTTCCGGCAAGAATACCGGAGTGGGTTGCCATTTCCTTCTCCAGAGGATCTTCCTGACCCAGGGATCACAGCCACATCTCTTTACCACCTCGGCACCTGGGAAGCCCAGCAGTGCTGGGCTTGAGGTCAAAATCACTTCATTTCAAGTGCCTCAGTCTCCTCACTGATAAAATGGTAATAAAAATAGTACTGCTGTCTTGGAATTAAATGTGTTAAAATACAGAAAGCGCTTAGAATGCGCCCTCCATAAATGGTGGAGAAGCACTGAGAATCCTCCCAGCAGTAGCCGCTTTCTAACCGTGTCCTCTGAGGGGTGCTTACGACCTCTGTCCTTGGTGGACTCATCAGTCCTCACGGTGCCTTTATAAAGCCTCCCCATTTCACAGATGGGGAAACTGAGTCTCACAGAGTAGCATGACCTTCCCGAAGCCACTTAGCTGGTGAAACTCCGCTGTGATTTCTTCCAGTATGTCTCAGTGCGGCCTGCGACCATTTTCAGAACGTCTTGGGTTTTTTGAAGGTTTCTTCCTGTAGCTGCTTGGAAGTCTGGATCTTACTACCGGAGAGGAGCAAAACCAGGCTCCTGCTTTCTGTGGGTCAGTTAACTGACACCAGAGAACTTGGCCCTGAACTCCTCTCTAGATGCCACCTCCTCAGTCCCTGAAGACAGCAGTCCCCAACCTCTTGTTAGTTTGTGATTTTGGTGGGGGAGGGGCGGCGCTGGGTCTTCGCTGCTGAGCACGTTTTCTCTAGTTGCGGAGAGCAGGGGCTACCCTCTGCTGCAGTGCAGGGCTTCTCATTGCAGTGGGGGCCGCTGCCCTAAGGACTGGCCTCGTAATCTACAGACCCTCTGTCACCATGTTTGAGAGGTCTCTGTGACCTTGTGCTGAAATCAGACTCACTGGACGTTTTCCGGGCCCTCATAGATGAGACGTGTGGAAGGGAGCCTGGTGAATTCACGTCTGCTGCAGTTAGAAAGGGGCTGTGTTGTTTGGGAACTCTGGCTACTTCTGTGTCAGTTACGTTTTCAGACCCCAAAATAGAACTTGCATTTATTCTTTTGAAATCCCACCTCCTCCGTTCCTGATGGGGGAACCAGGAACGCATCTGCTTGTAGGAGGCCGGGCAGGTGACCTACATAAGAGAGCGGGGCAGGGTCTAGGGGGTGAGCCACAGGACGCCTGGGCTGCAGAGACGTGAGGGCGGGTGGGAGCCGTGGGGCAGGGGGTGCGAGGCGGGCAGATCACGCCCAGTGCTGCAGGCTCTCAGGGTCGACAGACCTGCGGCTGAAAACGCTGGTCGTTACTGCGAAATCAGCTCAGTTTTAAAAAGTGCTGACACATTTAAACAAATAAATAAGCAGCATGGTCTTGACCTACCTAAACATGTCTGCAGCCAGATGCAGCCCCCAGCCAATGAATATAAACTCTGTTTTAGACTGTTGACGGTCAGTTCAGTTCAGTCCAGTTGCTCAGTCCTGTCCGACTCTTTGCGACCCCGTGGACTGCAGCATGCTTCCCTGTCCATCAGCAACTCCCAGAGCTTGCTCAGACTCATGTCCATCGAGTCGGTGATGCCGTCCAACCATCTCATCCTCTGTTGTCCCCTTCCCCTCCGGCCTCAGTCTCTCCCAGCATCAGGGTCTTTTCAAATGACTCTTTGCATCAGGTGGCCAAAGTATTGGAGCTTCAGCTTCAGCATCAGTCCTTCCAATGAATATTCAGGACTGATTTCCTTTAGGATAGACTGACTGGTTTGATCTCCTTGCAGTCCAAGGGACTCTCAAGAGTCTTCTCCAACACCACAGTTCAAAAGCATCAATTCATTGGCACTCAGCTTTCTTCACAGTCCAACTCTCATATCCATACATGACCACAGGAAAAACCATAGCTTTGACTAGACGGACCTTTGTTGGCAAAGTAATGTCTCTGCTTTTTAATGTGCTGTCTAGGTTGGTCATAGCTTTTCTTCAAGGAGCAAGTGTCTTTTAATTTCATGGCTGTGGTCACCATATACAGTGATTTTGGAGCCCAAGAGAATAAAGGTTGTCACTTTCCATTGTTTCCCCATCTATTTTCTGCGAAGTGATGGGACTGGAGGCCACGGAGCTTAGTTTTTTGAATGTTGAGCTTTAAGCCAGCTTTTTCACAGTTTTTACTGTTGCATGGCAGGTGGTGCCTCCTCCTTTATTTCAGCTACAGTTTTGATCAGTGTGTTCTTGGGGTCCACAGAGGAGCCTGGGAAGACATGCTGGTGTGACCTGAAGCAAGTTACAGATCTCCAGGACTCGGCTGGCCTGTATAACACCAACCTTCCACAGCTGCTATGACAGCTCAACTTGCTCAACATGCCTTCAGAGCATGAAAGGCATGTTACATAGAAGGTGTCAATAGAAGTGGATTTCTTTCCCATCCATTTGCATTCCTTTTCTTTTCTGAGTTTTGAATTAAAATTTTTAAAACAAGGAGCCCACAACAGCCCAGAGCCCTTTTGGTTCATCACTAGAGGCCTCTTTTCAGGGAGACATTGCAAGTCACCCGAGATCCTCTGTGTGGGCTTCATGTTGTGTGTGTTGCTCTTGTTCAGACTTGGCTCCGGGTCTGGAGATGCACTTGGCATCTAAAGGGAAGAGTGGTCTAAAGGAAAGAGTGATCGCTGCAAGAGAACGGATTCCGAATCCTGGCAGGTGCCAAGGTCCCATGCCCAGGTTTTTAATGTGAATTGGATGTGTTTGAATAGAAAAAGGGCAAGGAGGGCAGGGTATTGATGAGGACCAGGGTGGCTGGAAGTGAGGCCAGTGAGCTATGGGCTTGTGGCCGTTGTAGAGACTCTTCTGCATCAACTATGTGTTTTTAAGCTTAAATTTTTTTTTTTTCCTCTTTTTGGCTGTGCTGGATCTTTGCTGCCAAGAGTGGTCTCTCTGGTTGCAGTGAGTGGGAGCTACTCTTCATCATGGTGCACAGACTTCTCCTTCCAGTGGCATCTCTCGTTGAGGAGCACCAGCTCCGTAGCTGTGGCAAACGTGCTTAGTTGGAGTGGGTGGCATGTAGAATCTTCCTGGACCAGGGATTGAACCTGTATCCCTTGCATTAGCAGACAGATTCTTATCCACCGTACTGCCAGGGAAGTCCTGTAAGCTCTTTTTATTTTTTTATATTTGAAATGGTTGTTGTTGCTTAATTTTCTCAGTCATGTCCAGCTCTTTGCGGCCCCATGGACTGTAGCCCACCAGGCTTCTCTGTCCATGGGATTTTCCAGGCAAGGATAGTAGAAATGGGTTGCCATTTCCTTCTCCAATTTGAAATAACACAAATTAAATATTCAGTGTAATGAATGATTACAAGATGAGCTGCCATGTCTCCATGAAACTGAGACCAAGAACATTGTGCTTCCCGGAAGTTTCCTGTGTATGGTCCCAATCACCCCTCCTCCCTTGCCAACTAGCTCTTCACTTTTCTGTATAGTTTGACCATCTGTGTACACAGTGGGGTTTTAAATTTATTTACGTTTTTTGTTTTTGTCATTGAATAATAGCTCAGGAAATCTCCAATTTGGTTGACACAGGCAGTCTAATATGCTCTTTTTACTGGTTGCATAATAACCCTCCGTGTGGCGGAACCACAGGTGAATCACCTATTCCTCCACCTTTGCTATGTGGTTGGGTTTTTGTTTTTTTCCGCTAGCCACTGTAAATGTTGAGATAAAGGAGCCATATTAGTGCAAAAGCCTTACCTGCTTACATTGTGAAGCTCAAACAATGCAAGTGAGGAAAAAAGTGTGCTGTCCTTCTGCTGCATCTTGGAGATAACCAGTATTAACTGTTTAGTGTGATTTTTTATGTCTTTCCTATGTGTGTATGTGTCCATATACACACTTATGTATGCAGAAATTTCATGTTATTTCTCTGCTTTGTCAGGTCTTAGCTGTGGCATGCAGGATCTTCCACAGCGGGGCACGGCCTCTCTAGTCGTGGCGAGCGGCTCCGGAATGCTTGGACTCAGCGGTTGCAGCTCCATGGGATGTGGGATCTTAATTCCCCAGCCAGGGATTGAACCCACATCCCCTGCATTTCAAGGCGGATTTTCAACCTCTGGGCCACCAGGGTGGTCCCTGTACATAGGTTTTTGTACAGTTTTCTAAGCAGAAGTAGGACCTCACGAATCCTGTTGCTCTGCGGTTCGCTGTTTCCCGTAATCGTGCTCTGGGAGGCTTTCGCATCGGTATACGCGGGGCTGTTCCCTTCTGCCTTCACAGCTGCCTGGTATTCCAGACAGTGTCTGTGCTGTCGCTTCTTTACCTATTTCCCCATCTATTTTCTGCGAAGTGATGGGACTGGAGGCCACGGAGCTTAGTTTTTTGAATGTTGAGCTTTAAGCCAGCTTTTTCACAGTTTTTACTGTTGCATGGCAGGTGGTGCCTCCTCCTTTATTTCAGCTACAGTTTTGATCAGTGTGTTCTTGGGGTCCACAGAGGAGCCTGGGAAGACATGCTGGTGTGACCTGAAGCAAGTTACAGATCTCCAGGACTCGGCTGACCTGTATAACACCAACCTTCCACAGCTGCTATGACAGCTCAACTTGCTCAACATGCCTTCAGAGCATGAAAGGCATGTTACATAGAAGGTGTCAATAGAAGTGGATTTCTTTCCCATCCATTTGCATTCCTTTTCTTTTCTGAGTTTTGAATTAAAATTTTTAAAACAAGGAGCCCACAACAGCCCAGAGCCCTTTTGGTTCATCACTAGAGGCCTCTTTTCAGGGAGACATTGCAAGTCACCCGAGATCCTCTGTGTGGGCTTCATGTTGTGTGTGTTGCTCTTGTTCAGACTTGGCTCCGGGTCTGGAGATGCACTTGGCATCTAAAGGGAAGAGTGTCTAAAGGAAAGAGTGATCGCTGCAAGAGAACGGATTCCGAATCCTGGCAGGTGCCAAGGTCCCATGCCCAGGTTTTTAATGTGAATTGGATGTGTTTGAATAGAAAAAGGGCAAGGAGGGCAGGGTATTGATGAGGACCAGGGTGGCTGGAAGTGAGGCCAGTGAGCTATGGGCTTGTGGCCATTGTAGAGACTCTTCTGCATCAACTATGTGTTTTTAAGCTTAAATTTTTTTTTTTTCCTCTTTTTGGCTGTGCTGGATCTTTGCTGCCAAGAGTGGTCTCTCTGGTTGCAGTGAGTGGGAGCTACTCTTCA
The DNA here is from genome assembly GCA_006408675.1 of Madoqua kirkii. Lineage (NCBI taxonomy): Eukaryota > Metazoa > Chordata > Mammalia > Artiodactyla > Bovidae > Madoqua > Madoqua kirkii. The sequence goes on from SJYC01101839.1 coordinate 35,452, forward strand.
TCATGGTGCACAGACTTCTCCTTCCAGTGGCATCTCTCGTTGAGGAGCACCAGCTCCGTAGCTGTGGCAAACGTGCTTAGTTGGAGTGGGTGGCATGTAGAATCTTCCTGGACCAGGGATTGAACCTGTATCCCTTGCATTAGCAGACAGATTCTTATCCACCGTACTGCCAGGGAAGTCCTGTAAGCTCTTTTTATTTTTTTATATTTGAAATGGTTGTTGTTGCTTAATTTTCTCAGTCATGTCCAGCTCTTTGCGGCCCCATGGACTGTAGCCCACCAGGCTTCTCTGTCCATGGGATTTTCCAGGCAAGGATAGTAGAAATGGGTTGCCATTTCCTTCTCCAATTTGAAATAACACAAATTAAATATTCAGTGTAATGAATGATTACAAGATGAGCTGCCATGTCTCCATGAAACTGAGACCAAGAACATTGTGCTTCCCGGAAGTTTCCTGTGTATGGTCCCAATCACCCCTCCTCCCTTGCCAACTAGCTCTTCACTTTTCTGTATAGTTTGACCATCTGTGTACACAGTGGGGTTTTAAATTTATTTACGTTTTTTGTTTTTGTCATTGAATAATAGCTCAGGAAATCTCCAATTTGGTTGACACAGGCAGTCTAATATGCTCTTTTTACTGGTTGCATAATAACCCTCCGTGTGGCGGAACCACAGGTGAATCACCTATTCCTCCACCTTTGCTATGTGTTGGGTTTTTGTTTTTTTCCGCTAGCCACTGTAAATGTTGAGATAAAGGAGCCATATTAGTGCAAAAGCCTTACCTGCTTACATTGTGAAGCTCAAACAATGCAAGTGAGGAAAAAAGTGTGCTGTCCTTCTGCTGCATCTTGGAGATAACCAGTATTAACTGTTTAGTGTGATTTTTTATGTCTTTCCTATGTGTGTATGTGTCCATATACACACTTATGTATGCAGAAATTTCATGTTATTTCTCTGCTTTGTCAGGTCTTAGCTGTGGCATGCAGGATCTTCCACAGCGGGGCACGGCCTCTCTAGTCGTGGCGAGCGGCTCCGGAATGCTTGGACTCAGCGGTTGCAGCTCCATGGGATGTGGGATCTTAATTCCCCAGCCAGGGATTGAACCCACATCCCCTGCATTTCAAGGCGGATTTTCAACCTCTGGGCCACCAGGGTGGTCCCTGTACATAGGTTTTTGTACAGTTTTCTAAGCAGAAGTAGGACCTCACGAATCCTGTTGCTCTGCGGTTCGCTGTTTCCCGTAATCGTGCTCTGGGAGGCTTTCGCATCGGTATACGCGGGGCTGTTCCCTTCTGCCTTCACAGCTGCCTGGTATTCCAGACAGTGTCTGTGCTGTCGCTTCTTTACCTCACGTGCCCGACCGGTGGGCAGGAGGGCACCGTCCAGAAGAGAAACCCCCTGTACCGGCATCTCCGTGCTGGTGCTCCTCTTTCTGCAGGATGGGTTCTTGGAGGTGGAATTCCTGGGCGTGCACAGTGAACATTTTCATAGATCGAGTCATGTTTTCTCACCAGCTGTAGCCTGGTTTTAGAGGGAATTCTCTGCTATGAACATTGAATCTCTTAACGGTGTCTAGACTCAGAAATAGATCGTCACAGAATCTGGGTTTTAGTGATGCTGAGGCACGTGCCTTAGCTCTGCCCTTTTTCCTGCTTCTGTGCTTCTCATTCATTCATGAGCTTTGGTTTAATTATTTTAATAAATAACATGTTCGAGTTTTTTTTTTTTTTAATATTATTCGACTGCCTTGGGACTTAACTGTGGCATGCAGCATCCCTAGTTGCTTATGTGCCATCTGGATCCCTAAATAGGGATCGAGTCCTGGCCCTCCACACTGGGAGCATGGAGATTCTTTTTTATTAAATGTTAAAGGGCCACAAGGGACTTCCCTGGTGGCTCAGATGGTAAAGCGTCTGTCTACAATGTGGGTTCGATCCCTCGGTTGGGAAGATCCCCTGGAGAAGGAAATGGCAATCCACTCCAGGACTATTGCCTGGAAAATCCCATGGACAGAGGAGCCTGGTAGGCTACAGCCCATGGGGTCGCAAAGAGTCGAACACGACTGAGCCGCTTCACTTCACTTCACTTCAAAGGGCTATAAATCCCTGTCAGTTCTCTCAGAAATAACCATTTTGTGATGGTCTGTACCCTTTTATGTCTTAAGCTTTCTATACCCTGGGGTAACTGGAATCACAGGCACCCGTGACAATTGACTTGTGTCTTTTAAATGAGTCATTACCATTTGTATGAAATTTCAAACTTTTGCAGCCTTTTCCCTGCTCAGCATTTCTTGAAACGGAGCTTTTGGAATGACTTTTCTGAGGATGTGTTTTTAATCCCTTTGTGGCTGTGTGGGTCTGCGTTGCTGCTTGTGGGCTCTCTGGAGCTGCGGCGAGCAGGGCACTCTCTGGGGCGGCTCGGGCTTCTCACTGCAGTGAGTCTTTTGTTGTGAAGCTCGGGCTCTGTGGCTGAGTGCACGGGCTCAGTAACGTCCGACTCTTTGTGACCTCATGAATCGCAGCACACCAGGCCTCCCTGTCCATCACCAACTCCCAGAGTTCACTCAGACTCACGTCCATCGAGTCCGTGATGCCATCCAGCCATCTCATCCTTTGTTGTCCCCTTCTCCTCCTGCTCCCAATCCTTCCCAGCATCAGAGTCTTTTCCAATGAGTCAACTCTTCGCATGAGGTGGCCAAAGTACTGGAGTTTCAGCTTTAGCATCTTTCCTTCCAAAGAAATCCCAGGGTTGATCTCCTTCAGAATGGACTGGTGGATCTCCTTGCAGTCCAAGGGACTCTCAAGAGTCTTCTCCAACACCACAGTTCAAAAGCATCAATTCTTCAGTGCTCAGCCTTCTTCACAGTCCAACTCTCACATCCATACATGACCACAGGAAAAACCATAGCCTTGACTAGATGGACCTTTGTTGGCACAGTAATGTCTCTGCTTTTTAATATGCTATTCAGTATGCTAACTAGGTAGTTTTTTAGTAGATGTCCATAAATCATGGCAAGATCACCATTGTGGGTCACGGCTGACCCCAGAGGACCCTAGAAGACCTGGATGGACAGTGGAGAGGGCTGAGAAAGGTGTTGGGGTGGGCCCCAGGCAGGTGTGAAGACCATGCAGGTGTGTGCTCCAGGCAGGTGGGCTAACCGGCTGTACTGAGGCAGGGCTGGTGTGATTGGACTGTCCAGGTGGGGGAGGTCACAGGGCTCGGGGGATACAGGCCATGTGTCCACAGCGCCCTCCTGCTCCTCATGTCTAGAGCTTGGTGGCGTGCAGGACAAAACACACCCAGCTCCCTCTTGGCTCTCTTGTGCTTGCTGTTTGCTCTTTTTTTTTTTTTTTTAAATTTAAACTTTTATTTTATCTTGGAGTAGCCAATTAACAATGTTGTGATAATTTCAGGTGGACAGCAAAGGGACTCAGCCATACGTATACGTGTATCCATTCTCCCCCAAGCTCCCCTCCCACCTGGGCTGCCACCCAGCACTGAGCAGAGTTCCCTGTGCTCTGCAGTGGCCCTTGGCTTCCCATTTAAAACAGAGCAGTGTGTATATGTCCATCCCCCACACTCCCTAACGAGCCCATCCCCCATCCTTCCCCCTGCTGTTTTAGTCTAGCCGTCTGCATGGACCTGCCCTTGCTTCCTTCGGGCCACAGCTTAGAGGGCATCTCCTTCATGCTTCTCCGCTGCCCGTCACCTACCAGGCCTCACTCTGGGCTTGTGAGCTCAGCCGTGTCCAACTCTCTGCAACCCCATGGATGGTAGCCCACTAGGCTCCTCTGTCCATGAGATTCTCCAGGCAAGAATACCGGGTGGAGCCGGTTGCCGTGCCCTCGTCCAGGGGATCTTCCCGACCCAGGGATCAAACCCACGTCTTCTCTTGCGTCTTCTGCCTTGGCAGGTGGGTTCTTTACCACCGCGCTGTTGAGAAGCCCTGGGCCTCACTCTGCTTTGGGTTACTTCTTGTAGCCCTTCTCACTAGCAGGCATAACGTTGTTGTTCAGTCATTCAGCCGTGTCCGACTCTTTGAAACGCCATGGACTGTAGCATTCCAGGCTTCCCTGTCCTTCGTTATCTCCTGGAGTTTGGTCAGACTCATGTGCATTGATCTGTTGATGCCATCTTGGATGGCAGATGTGTGTGGATTTATCTCTCGGCCTCCTTAGAATGCCCTTCCTTGAGGGCAGGGATTTGGTCTGTTTGGATCTCCAGCCCCCACCCTGTGCTGGGCCCTCGACCCTCAGCACCTCTGCTGGCGGGATGGGTGGCTGGGTGTTTCCCTTGCTGGGGTGACCTGAGATGACAGCAGCAGACATTTAGCACTGGGTCAGATGCAGCTCTGTGTCGTGAGCTGTCTTCTCCTTCAGTCCCCACATCCCCTCCATGAGCCCGACTCAACTTAATGGTGTCTCTTCTCTGCAGGGGGGTTGGGAGCTGGTGGGGCTGTGGGTGGTGTGGCTGTGGGGCAGGGACTTGGCCATCCGCTGACCCAAGCTCCAGCTGGGAGCCCAGGTTGACTCCCTAGCAAATGCTGCAAAGAGGAGAGAGGAGGCAGGCTGTGGGTTTCCGCTCTGGGCTGTGAAGTCAGACAAGCGTTCATAGCCCCAGGCTGGACACGGGATTCTTGTGTCAGGAGGACGCGGGTGAATCTGCCTGGCCTGAAGTGCTGGGGGGACCCTCTTGCCCCCATCCTGCCCTCTCTGAAGGGGAAGGAAGACTCTCACCTTTTAGCTCATTGTAACAGGAACTGCCACCTCCCCCCTAGCCTTGGTTTGCAAAACTCTGAGCCTAGTGGGGAAATGAAGGGCTGGCTTGCTAACCACAGTGAAAACTCATTTGCAAAGGCAAAGCAGGGGCCGCAGGCCCCTTCTCTCCCCCTGCAGAAGGGACCCACATCTGTAGGCAGCTGTCTTGCTGGGGCGGGTCATGTCCCACCATGGGGCCTGGAGCCTTGAGACAGTTAACAGACTGCAGGCTTTCTCGTCTTTCAGCCTCAGTCTTCCCCTCTGTTAAATGGGAGTAATCATGATAATGTGGTGGTCCGATGGCTGCTCAGAGGAGGAGATGCACGCAGTGCTTGACACCCTGTTCCTCCTGGGGGGCTCTTAGCATCATCCCTGGGGGTGCTAACAGACAGTGGGCACCCCTCTCCCGGCCTGCGCTCCACTCGGTAGCTGCTTTTTAGGAATAATCCTCAGGTGGAGCAACCGGGGAGTAAAGGAATATTTCCTGATGCATGATTTCCTTTTCCTGTTTGAGCAGACCTGGCCAGGTTAGTCAGACTTCACAGGGCAGTCTGATATCGATTCAGTGGAGGGCATTGTGAGGGTCAGACCTCATGCCTGCAAAGCTGAACAAGGAGGCAGACCTGGGCCTCCTGCCTTGGGACCGGCAGAGGAGCCCATGGGTGCCTAGTGAGCACCCCCACACCCCCGTGCCGGGACCTCCGGCGTCCCTGCCAGTAACTCTATGGAGGCTCCCAGGGGGCCCAGCTTTCCCGGGGCCAGGGCCCTGGTGAAGGCTGGGGCAGTAAAGCAGAGCAGCGAGTCATTACCGAAAGTGTAGTGAGAACCTGGAAAGGGGAAGTTGAGAAGAGGAAGGGAAGGCCTCCTGGAGGAGGGGGGCATCTACTCGGGGCCCAGCCAGATGAATGCCGTTTCCTGCTCCCCAGCTGCGTCCACCCCCCTGCGCCCCAGGTCGGCTCCGGGAAGAGCCAGGCCTTCCCTTGCAGGCTGCCCATGTCCCTCGGGGCCCTTCCCTTTGAGTAGCTCCGTCAGTCGGGTCCCTAAGCACCTGAACCCTTTTTCTCGCCAGCATGGCCCAGGCCCTGCTGGAGACTGGGGGAGTATTCTGCTGGCGACCCCTGGCCTGTCCTGGTCAACAGCGGGATGCAAAGGGGTCTCTGCCTTCTCCTCCGGGGGCTGAGCTTGGCATCAGGAGCCCTTAGTGCTTCTGGCATCTCTCTCCAAGCCCACCAAGACTTGCCTTCAAAGAGCCCCCTTGAGTCAGTATCTATCCTGTTCACCCCAAAGGTTTTCCTAGAGACCATCATGGGAGCAGCCCATCCCCCGAAACAGAAGTGAGGGGAGGAGAGAGGCAGGCGCCCCTGGGCGGTGGGCGCTCTCTGTGAGACACCCCCATGTCACACAGGGGCGGTCATGCTCTGTCATGCCCTGCTGCCTCTGGCGTCATGATCTGGCTGGCCAGGTGGCCATGAGAGGATGACCTCACCTCCCCGAGTTGAGTCTGGAAGATGGGAGTTTGTTCCTGGGGTTGAGAGGATTAAGGAGCTGGTGAGCTCAGCTCTGGCACCTAATAAATATTTCATAAGGAGGGTCCTGCCTGTTAACTGTCCAGCTCAGGTGTTTTGACCTTGGGTCTTGACCTTGGCAGGGCTCCCCCTTTCTGCTGGTGAAATTGGGGAGCCTGCCTGGATGGTGCTGGGGCTGGACTGGCAGGGCTTGGACCTGGGTCACCCAACCTGCCAGAGTCTGCTTCCTCCTCTCCAAAATGGGGGTGCTGATAACAGTGGCCACTCACCCCTTAGGGCTGCAAGAGGCATCTCTGAAGTGAGGGATACCAAGTGTTACCCTTGGTTGGTGCAGGAGGCACCTCTGAAGTGAGGGATACCATGTTATCCTTGGCTGGTGGCTGGTGGACAGTGGCCTGTCAGAGTTGCTGCTGCCTGTGTGTAGGGGTTTTGGAGCCGGGATCCGAGCAAGGATGTTCCTGAGACAAAGGACCCCGAGGGACCCAGCTGGGCTGGGGGAGATCTGAGCAGGCAGGGGCTCTTGCCAGGAGAGGAGCTGGCCTTCCCTGAGGAGTGGGTAAGAGCGCCTGCTGGGAGGTGGACTGCCAGGGGTCAAGTCCTGGCTCCACCTGGGTGATGGTGACCTTGTTTGCAGCCGTTTGGTTGCTAAGCTGTCTCTGATTCTTTGTGACCCCGTGGACTGTAGCCCACCAGGCTCCTCTGTCCATGAGATTCTCCAGGCAAGAATACTGGAGTGGGTTGCCGTGCCCTCCTCTGGGGGATCTTCCCAACCCAGGGAAGATCAAACCTGCGTCTCCTGCTTGGCAAGTGGGTTCTTTACCATTGGGCCACTTGGGAAGCCTGGCAGTGGCCTTAGAAAGTCATGAATCTCTGTCTTAGTTTCCCCATCTTTGGAACACAGATGACGATCTCTGCTCACACGCGCGTGTCAGAATCTCTGGTGTGGTGCCTGGCTGGCCGTACTTGGTGTTTCTGTGAATGTGGCTTTCCTGTCCTTTGTGCCTGTTGGATTTCCGATGGAGCCAAGAAGTCCCTAGTAGAAAGATGAGGGCCAGCATTTTCCATGGGAGGATTCAACATCAATTGACTTTGAGCATTTTCTCTACACAAAGTGGTCAAAGTTGAGATAGCTGTGTATTCTCAGAACCTTTCTTTTCCTGTTTAAAAAAAATGATAAGAAAAGAACTGTCGGACACAAAGGATGAGCATGTGTTTATGTGTGGTGCCGCCTGCCTCAGCCCGTGGGCAGAGGAGCCTGAAGGGCTACAGCCCATGGGGTCGCAAAGAGTCGGGCATGACAGCAGCCGAGCGTGCATGCACGCAGGTTGGATGGAGGTCGGGGGGGATGATGGGATGGGAGGCTGTTGTCACAGAGGAGTTCACGCTGTCCTTCCGCAGGTGCTGAGTGCTCGGGCTCCTCCCGGACGTTTATTGAAATTGTGTTTCTGGCAGCCGTCCTCATCCTTTGCAGAATGAGTGGGCCCCCAGGCTGGGCCCCGTCATGGGCCCCTGCAGGCCACTCACTTCCTCTGGGTTTGTGACTGGTTATCAGGCAGCCCCATGTGCGTCTCTTTGTGGTCCGGCTCGAAATAGTATGGATCCTGGTGGAGAGAGGAGCAGGACACAGGGAGGGGTGAGCGGTGCTGGCCCAGTGCCCCCTGGGAGACTGACTCAGGCCCCGGGGACGGGACCAGTGCTGGAAACACCGTTCCCTCCAGAGTTCTTTTCTGCTCTTTCTGAGCACGTCAAGGAGAACATCTGTGTGGGACTAGCACGGTTGGTTTGTTTCTTTCTTAATACTCTGTATTTTTAACGGAAACTTTTATTGAGGTCTCCTGAGGATCATCTGTGTGTGGACTGTATTCAGTTTCCCCCAGTACTAATAACATCCTGCGAAGTTGTAATGGGACGTCCCAGCCGGGACGCTGGCCCTGATCAGTTCTTGGCCCGTCTCACTCAGATGTCCCCAGTTTCCCTTTTATTTTTAACATTTATTTATTTGGCTGTGCTGGGTCTTAGTTGCGGCATGTGGAATCTAGTTCTCAGAGCAGGGATCAAACCTGGGCTCCCTGCATCGGGAGCACCGAGTCTTAGCCACGGGACCACCAGCAAAGTCCCCCGGTTTTCCTTATACTCGGTATGCATTTCTGTGTTAATTCTGTACAGTTGTATCCCATGGATAGATTTCTGCATCCCCCACCACAGACAAGATATCGAAGTTCATTGCCATCAGCATGCCTCTTAATAACCACACCCACCTCCATTTCTAAAATTTTGACACATCTCATTTTGAAAGGTGTAAGTTTTCTTTGGTAAGGTATAGCTTAGCTATGGGAAAAAATTCAAGTGAGGTGGGCATGAGCTCAAATTTACACGTGTCCAGCTCTGTGCCCACTGTCCCCACGAGGAAACCACCGCTCTGCTTCTGTGTCCTTCTGTGACTTTGATTATGGTGAACTTGGCCTCACGCCGTCTGAAAACTGCTCTGTCCTCCTGTAACTCAGAAGCACCCAAGGGTTTGCTTTGCATCAGCCATAGGCAGAATTTTAATAATATTGTCCTATTTCTACTGACTGTATTATTTTACAGTTCCGATGATATACAAGGGCTTCCCAGGTGGCTCAGTGGTAGAGAATCCGCCAACCAATACAGGAGACTTGGATTGAATCCCTGGTTTGGGAAGATCCCATGGAGGAGGAATTGGCAGCCCACCCAATATTCTTCATTGGGAAATCCCATGGACAGAGGAGCCTGGAGGTCTATGGGATCAAAAAAGATTTGGACACGACTTAGCGACTAAACACTACCACCGTGATATACAATGGATGGGACTGGCTTTCTTTTTACCTAAGACATAAACTCAGAATACTCAGATGAAAAGGCAAGTTGATTTAAAGGTGAATATTAGACAAATAGTACCAGCACCATGCCATCCGGCAGACTTTACTGAGCTGTTAATCAGATGGCATTTGAGAAATAGTGTCAGAAACACATATGGTTCCAAAAAACTCTAGACCCCAAGTTGGTCCGTCCAATGGGAGGAAAGATCTGTAGACAGTCTTGGTACAATCAAGGCCTTCTATGCAATTTTGATTCACAGTACTGTGTTTCTTTAAGATTCTTTTTGATCTGGACCAGTTTTAAAGTCCTCATTGAGTTTGTTACAATATTGCTTCTGTTGTTTGATGTGGCTTTTTTGGCCATGGGGGATCTTAGCTTCCTGGCCAGGGATCAGATCCCCACTCCCTGCATTGGAAGGCAAAAATTTAACCACTGGCCCACCAGGGAAGCCCCAGTACTGGGTTTAAAGCAAAGAAAACTAAAATTTGGTTAGGCCACGCACACATAAAAGAGTGAGTCCTTCCTTCTAATGCCTTAATGATTTTTGCCGTATCTGCATACCACCCGTTTTCTATACCTAATACATATTTTAAAATCCACTTTTTAAAACTTAAATTTGTATGGAAGGAACTTTGAGCTCACAGTTTAGAGGCTGCTAGATGTGTTTCAATATGAATTGGAAAAATACACATCACAATTAAGACAGAAAAAGAATGTAGATACTGTTAAGGCCATCTCCCACATCAGACATGTGGGATCATTCTTGTTTCGTTTTCAGCAGGAGAGAGGAAACGTCACATTGAAGTGACACTGAAACAATGAGTACTTAAAGAGCTGTGTTTGACGCTTGGCGGTAGATGTTTTGGCTGGCCAGTTCCTAAGGCTTCTCTTTCGTCATCTTCTCCTGAGCTCGAGCACGATTAAGAACTGACTCCCAGGTCACTCATAACGGGCTGTGAGAAAATTTGCTCTGTGTTTGAGCTGCCCTGAGAATCTGGTTCAGCACTGCTGTCTGACCCCTGACCCGCTCGCCCTGGGCACTGTTGGATGCCCACTCCGAGCCACAGGGAGTGGGCCCGGGCGTGTGGTTCCTAAGGGGTAGGTTGGATCAGAGCTGGATAAGCAGCCTGGGTTGGGCAAGCCGGCTTCTTTCTCCCAGATTCTCCTGCCGGCCAGCGTTCCCTCGTCTCTAGGGTAGAGGGAGTCCCCAAGGGCAAGAGAAGGCCGGTCAGTTTCTCCAGGATCACTTCAAACTCTTAAACACCCATAAATCGGCCCGTCAAACATTCCTGCATGGATGCAGAGCCTTCCATGAACAGCTTAATGTTTGAGTGTTGTTTATCTGGAAAAGTCTTGGTGTGGAACCAGGAGGTGAATGTCCTCAGCTGGGTGTCAGCACCCTCTCATCCACTGCGTGTTGCTTTCTTCGACAAGGAAGATGAGAGCAGCCCCCCTCACTCCCCATCTCTAGTCTTCAAAATAATTTTTTGAGTATTTATTTGGCTGCTGTGCGTCTTAGTTGTGGCATGCAGACTCTAGTTCCCTGACCAGGGATTGAACCTGGGCCCCCTGATGTTGGGAGCGCAGAGTCTCAGCCATTGGACTGTATCAGAGAAGATCCCAAAATAATAGCAAAAACTCATCTTTTTGACATTTCACCAAGTTCTTTGAGGTATATCTACCTATGGGATGGATGTTATTTCCCTATTGCACCTGTGAGAAGACAGAGGCCAAGTCAGAATAAAGGTGCTCCTCCCCAGGTGCATTACTGGCGGTGATAACGTGGAAGGTGAAGTGTCTCCTCGATTTTTGCGGAGCTGGACTCTTGCTGCGCCCCACGTGCACCTCCGGTAAGTGTGTGTTCTGTGGTGCATCTCAGTTATTTATCAAAGCAACCCCATGCCCTTTGGCTTTTAAAGCAGGGCCCTTCACTGAGACAGAGCAACACTGAGACAAAGCGAAACCGGCAGCGGTGGCGAAGGTGTTGTTGAGAGATGTCGTGAAAGAATGTTCATCCCAACAGCTCAGCCAACCCGGCTCTGAGACCTCCCGGGGGCCCCCACAGTGTTTGCTGACTGCCATTTCATCTCGTGTGCAGAGCAGCTCCAGGAAGGCGCTGCTGTTAGCACTGTGCGTGCCGCTGAAGGGAGAAGGGAGGTGACTCGCCCAGGCTCCCAGGTGTCGTTGGGGAGCAGAGCTAGGCTTGGAACTGGGGTCTCTGCAGTCCAGACTCCTCCCAGGGCATACCCCCAATCCCCTCACAGGATAACTCCAGCCTTCGGAACTCAGCCTTCAGAACTCAGATGCTCACAGCCTCGAATAGGCTTTCTTTCCCTTGCTGGGCTGAAGCCCCCGTGTAGACTTGATCTTGCTCCTTTGCGGTGTTTAGCTCAGTGGGAGGTTTCTGCACTCATGTGCCAATCTGCTCAGGGTCTGTCCCTCCTTCCAGCCTCAGAGCTTCTGAGGACAGGGACCGTGCCTGTTGGCTTCTTCCCTGGCACTCAGTGGGCTGCTCACTCCCCACCCTGTTGGTTGAATGACTGAAAGACGGATGGTGGGCACGTGCAGGGAGGTGCCCGAGCCTGGTCTGTCTCTCTTCCCCTCAGTTACACCTGGAGCTTCCTTGAAGGTGTTCTGTTAAGCTCGTCGGCTGGTGGTGCCACCTGAGGTCGGGTGAGGAGATGGGGAGAAGGCCAGGCGAGGGCAGGAGGTGGTTCCAGGCATGGGGGGCAGCCCGAGAGCAGCTCAGAGTCAAGAGTGAGAGGAGGAAGGAAACAGGAGTCGCAAAGCAGGGTCATGGGGACCACAGACATGGGGTACAAAAACCCCAGGCGCGCCTGCAGGTGATGGGTGGGTAGTGGTGGCCGGACTCGGGGAAGACCCGGGGTGATGTCGGGAAGGGGCCTGTACCGAGACCTCGCCTCTGTGGCTGTGTCACTCGCTTCTTCAAGCAGGAAGCGCGGCTGCAGGGCTGACCACACAAGCACCCCCCGCCCCCGGAGCCCACTCGGTAGTCGAGTCTGTGCTCTGCCTGAGCCCTTGGCCAAGACTCCCGCCCACGCAGGTCAAGGTCCTCCGGCCACCGTTTGCCCATCACCCTTCCCATGAATCACCCCTGCTGTCAGCAAATTGGTGAGAACCTCTCTCTTTTTTAAAACCTCTTCTCACACTTTTATACATATGCGCACATGTACAAATAAAAGCACCTCTCCTTAGCCGAGCCTAGCGCATCCCTGAAGATGCAATGGAGAGCATCTTTCTTGGGATAATGTGTTATGTCCTATTACATGAATACAAGTGGTGGCATATCACCAGCAGCTTGAAAAAAAAACCCAGCCCATTTCTGCAGTATTGCTTAACACCCTTAAGCACCTAAAAACCAGCCCATCAGATATTTCTGCAAGAACACAGAGCATATTGACAGCAACAGACACCTAATGATTTGATGCTCTGATGACCTTATTACTCGCGTATCTGAAGCTGTATGGTATTGGTTCTGAATTTTGATTTTTTGTTCCTGTCGTGTAACTACTTTGTAGCTTAATAGAAACGACAGTGAACTCGCCTGTTAAAAATACTAAAGAGAGCATCTAAATTGGACTCTGGCTGGTAGTTGGCTTGCTGGAAGTAAGCCCTGAGATGGACGGGGTGGCAGGACGCTGGTCTGCTACATGACGATTTTCGCCCCCAGTAGCGCTGGCTGTGCTCCTCTCCAAGGCAGACTGATGCACAGTGCCTTTTTCACAGGTGCCTGCTCGCGAAGCCCCTCTAGCAGGTGTGTGCGGTCCAGGTGGTGCATTTCAGGTGGAAAGTTGAAAGTTGTTGCTGTTGTTCAGTCTCTAAGTCGTTGACTCTTTGCAGCCCCATGGACTGCAGCACGCCAGGCTTTCCTGTCCTCTACTGAAAGGTTGTTGTTTAATCACGACGCCGGGATTCTTGGCCCCCGGAGGAGAAGAATTCAATCTGGGGCCAGAGACGAGGCTTGATTGCTCAGAGCTTTTGTGTAATAAAGTTTTATTAAAGTATAAAGGAGATAGAGAAAGCTTCTGACATAGGCATCAGAAGGGGGTAGAAAGAGTACCTGCTTGTTAGTTTTAGCAGTGAGTTTATATATTCTCCAACTAATCCAAAGAAGGTCTGGAGGTTGTAAAGACCTCACCAGACCTACTCCCATAATTTACATTTTAAGATAACGTAATTAGCCAGAAGGTTTAATCCAGAGACTGTCTTCAGGCAGAATACATTGTTGTTATATAATCCTAAGGAATGTAGAGAAATAAGTTTGTCCTTTCTTCCTCCTTGAGAATTCCAGACCCCTCTCTCTTTGGGGACCCTTAGACTTCTTATCAACCTGCCCAGGAAATGACTCTCACTACCAGCTCCTGGAATTTGCTCCAAGTCATGTCCATTGAGTTGGTGATGCCATCCATCCATCTCATTGTCTGTTGCCCCCTTCTTCTCTCACCCTCAGTCTTTCCCAGCATCTGGGTCGTAGAGCAGATACTCATATGTGAGCATTTGAATAGCAATAGGCACCTGTATACAGTATGTGCAGGAGAAGGCAATGGCAACCCACTCCAGTACATGCACATGTGTGTACGTAGGTGTGGACCCACACACAAGTCTCCCACACCTGGGAGACCCTCGGGAACATGTGGATTTGCATCCCTAGCACTGGGGGGTTTTATTCCCAGTGGCAGGTCAGAAAGGCACTTTGGGGTTAACCTGGCCGAGTGCAGCCAGCATAACCTACCTTGTTGTCTCACACCCCTGAGTCAGTGGGACCACCCTTCAATAAGGAAGGTGCCCCACTGCCCCGCGTGATGTAAGATCAAGTGCTGGGCGTGCCAACAAAAATGCTCAAAGAGCTCCTGCAGCCTCTTCAGTTGAGTCTCTCAGTCGTGTCTGACTCTGCAACCCCGTGGACTTTAGCACGCCAGGCCTCCCTGTCCATCACCAGCTCACAGAGTTTACTCAAACTCAAGTCTGTTGAGTCGGTGATGCTATCCAACCATCTCATCCTCTGTCATCCCCTTCTCCTTCCGCTTTCCATCTTTCCCAGCATCAGGGTCTTTTGAAATGTGTCAGTTCTTTGCATCGGGTGGCCAAAGTATTGTAGTTTCAGCTTCAACATCAGTCAGTCCAATGAATATTCAGGACTAAGTTCCTTTAGGATGGACTGGTTGGATCTCCTTGCAGTTCAAGGGACTCTGAAGAGTCTTCTCCAACACCATGGTTCAAAAGCATCAATTCTTCGGTGCTCAGTTTTCTTTATAGTCCAACTTTCACATCCATACATGACCATTGGAAAAACCATAGCTTTGACTAGATGGACCTTTGTTGGCAAAGTAATGTCTTTGCTTTTTAATATGCTGTCTAGGTTGGTCATAACTTTTCATCTTTTAATTTCATGGCTGCAGTCACCATCTGCAGTGATTTTGGAGCCCCCAAAATAAAGTCAGCCACTGTTTCCACTGTTTCTCCATCTATTTCCCATGAAGTGATGGGACCAGATGCCATGATTTTAGTTTTCTGAATGTTGAGCTTAAAGCCAACTTTTTCACTCTCCTCTTTCACTTTCATCAAGAGGCTTTTTAGTTCCTCTTCGCTTTCTGCCATAAGGGTGGTGTCATCTGCATATCTGAGGTTATTGATATTTTTCTTGATAGTCTTGATTCCAGCTTGTGCTTCATCCAGCCCAGTGTTTCTCATGATGTATTCTGCATATAAGTTAAATAAGCAGGGTGACAATATACAGCCTTGACATACTCCTTTTCCTATTTGGAGCCAGTCTGTTGTTCCATGTCTAGTACTAACTTGCTTCCTGACCTGCATACAGATTTCTCAGGAGGCAGGTCAGGTGGTCTGATATTTCTATCTTTAAGAATCAGCCTCTGCAGATCACCAATAGAAAGCCACTCCCACTGGTCAGGGATTTCCTTCCTGGGGCCCTGGTATTCAAGGGGTGGCCAGGGTCTCTGGAGGTGGCCCCTGCTCGCCCAGAATGCCTGGAAGGTGGTGGTGCCTGTTTTGAAGGACTTGGTGGTGGTTCACGGAGGCCCAGCCACAGGCCCACACAGACAGGTGACTGTCCACCTACATATGAGCCACCGCTGCCCCGGGTTGGCAGCTGGTTAGCCTTGTGGTGTGAAGGGGGCACGTCACTTGTGGCCCTGAGGGTGTAAATGCTAGGAGACCAGTTTCCGCTGCTACCAGACACCCAAGATCACTGGAAACAGATGTTCAAACGGAAGCCTGCATACGAATGTCCTGCTGCTGCTGCTGCTAAGTCGCTTCAGTCATGTCCGACTCTGCGTGACCCCATAGACGGCAGCCCATGAGGCTCCCCTGTCCCCAGGATTCTCCAGGCAAGAACACTGGAGTGGATTGCCATTTCCTTCTCCAATGCGTGAAAGTGAGAAGTGAAAGTGAAGCCACTCAGTCGTGTCCGACTCTTAGCGACCCCATGGACTGCAGCCCAGCAGGCTCCTCCGTCCATGGGATTTTCCAGGCAAGAGTGCTGGAGTGGGGTGCCATTGCCTTCTCTGCCATCAGTGGGTAAATGGTTAGAAGAGGTTCAAGTGATGGGATGTTACTCATTCGTGAGAATGACACGTGCTGCAGCACGGCGGGACCACGGAGATGTCCTGCCAAGTGAACGGAAAGGCCAGGTCCAGGAAGGGGGTCGTGTATCCTGTGATTCTGTTTCTGTGAAGCGTCCAGAACGGGCAGCTGCATGTAGACTGAAGGTGGAGGAGTGGTCTCCAGGGGCTGGTGGGGATGAGCGGGAATGTGGAGCCTGCAGGGCATGGGCTTCTTTTCCTGGAGATGGAAACATTCTAACGTTGACTCCGGTGGCTGCACGCGTCTGTGACTCTACTAGAAGCCGTTGAATTGTTGGCTCTAAGTGGATGGCATGTGAACTATAGGCTTTTAAAAGCCTGTTTGTTTTTGTTTGTGCTGGGTCTCCTTGCCGTGCGCAGCTCTCTGGCTGCGCCGCCTCCTGTGGTGCGTGGGCTCCGCGCTGTGCTGGGTTCTCTGGCTGCGCACAGGCTCTCGGTGTGGGCTCTTCAGTAGCTGCAGCCATGGACCCAGTCATTGTGGCGCGTGGTCCTAGTTGCCCTGCGGCATGGGGGTTCTTCCCAGACCAGGGATCAAACTCCTGTGTCCTGCATTGGCAGGATTCTTAACCGCTCTACCACCAGGGTAGTCCTGAACTATATCTTAGAAAAGCTGTTATTTAGAAAGAGATTGAGTGGGAGGTTGAGAGAGTGCACTGATTTGTGTAGTTCCAGGATACCTCCAGGGCTGAAAAATGTATAGAAGTGGTAACATCTCGTCCTGTCTGCATGCAGCAGCTCCACTTGGGGAGCCCAGAGACGCTCTTCTTGTCAATAATTGGGGCCTCTCCACATACCCCACTGTTCTGCCTGAACTGGAGACACTGCAACTTTGATGCGTCCAATCCCCGAGGTCTGCGAGGGTAGCACAGAAACTACGGGCTTCCCAGGTGGCTCAGTGGTCAAGAATCTGCTTGCCAGTGCAGGGGACTTAGAAGAGTCAGGGTCAGTCCCTGGGTCGGGAAGCTCCCCTGGAGAAGGAAATGGTAACTCGCTCCAGTATTCTTGCCTGGAGAATCCATGGACAGAGGAGCCTGGTGGGCTACAGTCCGTGGGATTGCAAGGAGCTGGACACGATTTAGCAGCTGAGCAAACACGGTGCAGAAACTACCAGATCGATAAGCTGTCACAGCAGAGGATGCTGTGGGCTGACCTTGTGCTAGAGTGCTCGCTGACGCACACTGGAGGCACTTTGCTCTGGACGCTGCAGCCCTCCGCTCAAGGCCTGGGGGGCGGGGTTAAGGCCTCCAGAAGCAGTCATCGACCAATAGCAGGTGGAAGTCGGGGGATAAATACCCCAGCTCCCTCCCTCCTCCATGGGGCAGCCTCTAAGGGGGCCCCTAATCCCCGTGGGGTCAGCTCCCCGTGCCCCTGGGGTACCAGCTTGATAACAGAGCACCTGTCTTGCTTCCCCGTGCCTCTGCTGGTGTTTCCTGGCATCCGCTCCTGGGGCAACTGCATGTGCTCAAACTGTGATCTCAGAATCTGCTTCTAGGGGAAGCCAAGCCAAGCCACCTGGGAGACCTTCTCATTTATTGTACGGCAGTCTGAGTCTCTGCTCTGAGCCAGGCTCTGATGCACGTGGCCATGCACAGGATGGACATGACCCTTGTCCTGCTGGGGCTTGGAGGGGAGAGCGGATGGGCAGTAAGCAGATGAACCTGTGACTGCAGATGGTGCTGGCGAGGAGCTTTCCAGGGAACCACCCGACGACTCGTGCAAAGCACGGGCAGTGTGCCTGGCGTTATAGTGTGTGCTCTGTGAGAGCTGTACATGCTTAGCATTGCTTGGGTTTGTATTCTCACGGTTGAACTCAGTGTGTGCGTAAAACTGTTGGGGGCCAGGACTGTGTACATTCAGGGGATTGATTGTCTGGCTGACCAAGTGTGATGAATCAATACTCCACCTTCACGGATAGAAAGATTTGATATGTCAGTTCTCTGCAACCGAGCATAGTCAACACAGTCTCTGTTAATATCCTAGTAGGTTCTTCTGTAGATATTGACAATCTGATCCTAAGGTCATATAGAGAGGCAAGACACCTGGAGTGTTGAAGGACAAAGTCAGAGGGGGTTGCAGCCTCCCTCTGAGACTTAAAGTCATAGTTATCAGGACAGCCAGGGAAATAATAGATCCATGGAACAGAAGAGAGAGACCAGAAATAAACCCACACAAATAGTCAGCTAACCTTTGATAATGGAAGGGAGGCTCCAAAGGAGAAAGCATGGTCTTACTAGAAGTATGATGAATAGGCCAATACTTATCTGGGCAAAGAGGTGAGTGGTCAGGATGACCTCATGGAGGTGTCCAGGCCTGCCGATGAGGGTGGACACCCTGCAGCCCTCTCCTGGGACAGGGCTGGCCTCGAAAGGGTGCTCACTTGCAGTGAAGTGAGGGGTGGTGGTGTAGGGGTCATTGGGGCGTATTTCATTCTCTTCCCATTTCCTGTTTTCTCTATCTTTTGAAAAAATATTTATTTGTGTGGGTCTTAGTTGTGGCACGTGTGCTCTGTGTTGCAGCCCCGTGAACTCAGTAATTTTGGTGGGTGAACCCCGGAGGGCATGAGCTTAGTTTCTCCATGATATGTGGGATCTTTGTTCCCAGACCAGGGATGGAACCAGTGCCTGCTGCGTTGGAAGGTGGATTCTTAACCGCCGGCCACCAGGGAAGCCCCTCTTTCTCTCTTTGTTTGTTGCACGGTCATCTCTCTCCTCCTCGTCTGGGTAGCTTGTCTTCTCTCTGTGTCCCTGACCCTGGTTGACCCTGTTTGTGTGTGTTCGTATCTGTGCGTGTCTGTCTCCTTCAGTCTCCCACTCTGTCCCATCTCGAGGTCTGTCCCATAGTCCCCATCATTCTCCTCTTTCTCTTTTTTAAAAAAATATTTATTCGGCCACACCACGTGGCATGTGGGATCTTAGTTCCCTGACTGGGGGTCGAACCAGTGCCCTCTGCATTGAAAGGCTGATTCTTAACCACTGGACTGCCAGGGAAGTCCTTGTCCCCTTCCCCTTTTAATAGTCATATGTTTATTATAATTTTGCGTAAGGAGAAAAGCTTACAGTAGGCCAGTTCAGAAATTCCCTCTTAGCAATATTTTATGGGGAAAGAGAATGGTTAGATAATCATTGCTAGACTGACTAGGGGGGGAAAGAAAGAGTATTTACTTAAAGTCGCTAGACTTGACTGGCTGGGTGGGTGAGTAACTGATTTCTGAGAACAGACCTTAATACCTTAGATGTTCCCAGATAGCTGCTAAAGCAGGCGGATCAGCACTGCCTGTCTGACCTCTCAGAGGGTGGGTCTGAGTGCACACAAAGTCCCTTTGTGTTTTGTTGTTGGCTTTTGAGGAATGAGGATAAGAAGAAAAGATAAGATTCCCTGGTTTCAGGGCTGGATGAAGGGTGGGATTATACCTCCCTCCTCTCTACCCGCCAAGGTTTAGAGACCTCCCCCCCCCAATAATAGGGCCATTCATAATTGCTAAGTGTCTCAAAAACTTTTTTTGGCTTGAAAAAATTGTAGATTCAAATAATATGAAGTTTCTGTGTGCCGTTCGTCTAATTTCCCCCCGTGATAACATTTTTCATAACCATAGTTATCAAACCCAGGAAATTGAGCTGGTAAAATGTTCTTAGACCATAATTAGTTATTTTTTAAATTTATTTTTTTATTGAAGTATAATTGAGTTACCCTGTTATGTCAGTTACTGCTGTACAGCAGAGTGACTCATCTATACATGTATATACATTCTTTTTCATTATGACTTATCACAGGATACTGAGTATCGCTCCCTGCGCTCCACAGTAGGCCCTTGTAGTTTATTTTCTCTGTGTATGCCAGTTTGCATCTGCTAATCCCAAGCTTCCAGTGCAGCGCTCTCTCACACCCCACTCCTTTGGCAACCCAGTCTGCTCTCTCACGTCCCTGATTCTGTTTCTGTTTCATAGAGAGGTTCGTCTGTTTCATATTTTAGAGTTCACATAAACGTGATGTGTGCGTGCTCCGAGCTCAGTCGTGTCTGACTCCCTGCAGCCCTCCTGGACTGTAGTCCACCAAGCTCCTCGTCCATGGGATTTCCCAGGCAAGAGTCCTGGAGTGGGCTGCCATTTCCTCCTCCAGGGGATCTTTCCGACCCAGGGATCAAACTAGGCAGTGTCTCGCGTGTGGCTGGTGGACTCTACCACTGAGTCACTGAGAAAGGCTGTGTAAGTGATGCCGTGTAGTCTCTCTCTCTCTTTCTGATGTACTCCACTTACCATGGTGATCTCTAGCTGCATCCAGGTGGCTGCAAATGGTATAATTTTGTTCTATTTTATGGCTGAGTGGTCAGGCCATAATGAGTTTTCATCATTTTTTTATGTGGACTCAGTTTTGGTTTGTTTTTGTTTCGGTGAAGAGTTTTAAGGAATTTTATCACATGTATAGACCTGTGTAACCACCACCACCACCACCACGCACAGAATGCAGGGTAAATGCTGTTTATTTCAAGGTTTTTCACTTTACTTCATGACTCTTGTGCCCCAAACTGTTTTCAGTCTGGCTGGATCCATGGTAAGACAGTGGGAAGCCTTTAGTTCATTCTACCCCCTTCCTCCCCTAATTTAAGTATCTCCCCTCTTCTGCACCCTGTGTGCGGTGGTGGCTGCATGAGTCTATACATGTGACAAAACTCCTCAAAACTGTATACTGAAACAAAAGAAACCAAAATTGAGGCCATATAAAAAAATGGTGAAAATTGTTGATGGCTTGACAACTCAGCCATAAAAAAAGAACGAAATTATACCATTTCAGGTAGTGCTAGTGGTAGAGAATCGCCTACCAATGCAAGAAATGTAAGAGATTCAGGCTCGATCCCTGGGTCAGAATGCTCCCATGGAGGAAGAAATGGCAACCCACTTTAGTGTTCTTGCGTGGAGAATCCCATGGACAGAGGAGCCTGGTGGGCTCTGGTCCACGGGGTCGCAAAGAGTCGAACATGACTGAGCACACACATTTCTCATTCTGCTGTTACGTGTGAACAGCCGTGAGCCTTTACTGCTACTTCAGCTCTGACTCTGAAATGCCCTGGGTCACTTGGGTCTGCTTCTTCTTGGACTCCAGGTCAAAGCTGAGGTCTCCTTCCTGCCCTCTCATTTCCAGGAATACCTCTCTTTGCTGTTTCTCTGTTCAGTGCAATAATGGAGGTGTAGGCCCCAGGATTCTTATGGTTGCATGCGACAGAAATCTCCCACTAACCAAAGCAAAAGAAAATTGACTAGGTCACATAGATAGCGTGTTCCAATGCAGAAGAGGCGTCAAGCCCAAACGGACCCAGGAGTTGGATAGCGCATCGGGGCTGAGTCATTTTGCTTTCCGCGTGCCCAGCAGCGTGGACCCTGCTACCCCGCGCCTCGCGTTTCCTCGGCCTGCAGCAGCAGCAGGAGAAATGCAGTGAATGGCATTGGCCAGATAAGTCCTGGGAGGATGCCGACGGGCCCAGCTTAGGCCGTGTGCTCCTCCCTGAATCCTGACCACGAGGTGGGATGCCTTGGTCATTTCTGAGACCCTGGGCCCCTCTTCTGGCCTGTTGTGGTGGGAGTGGGGTGGACCATCTTCATCTCAGGTGTGTGAAGTGGGTCCATCCCAGGAAAAGGTACTTTTCTGACAGACGAAAGGAGGAAGGGATCGATGGACTTGTCTCTGTGACATTCCTTAGTTCACTGGACCTCCTGAGATGGAGCAGGGTCCCTCATGCAACAAACGCCCTCCTATGAGGGGAGGGGCTCACCTTTGAGTCAGGGGCCGTCCTGACCTTTGCCCTGGAGAAAGTCAGGGTCCTGTGGCTGGGGTTCTAGGGAGGGTGAATTTCCTCTTTTTCTGTCATCTAGGACTTTCCCAGTGACTCAGACGGTAAAGAATCTGCCTGCAGTGTGGGAGACCTGGGTTCCATCTCTGGGTCAGGGAGATCCCCTAGAGAAGGGAACGGCAACCTACTCCAGTATTCTTGCCTGAAGAATCCCATGGACAGGGGAGCCTGGCGGGGTACACTTCAGTCTGTAGGGTCGCGAAGAGTCAGACGCACCTGAGTGACTCTCAGCATTGCTGCACAACAGCTCTCGCAGCGCTGAGTGCCTGAGAACCACAGGCATTTCATTATTTGCACATGAATCTGTGAACGGGCAGGGCCTTGGGGCTGGTCGAGCTTGTCTTCACTCTGGACAGTGAAGAGCTGGGCGGGGTATCTCTGGGGTGCAGGCACGTGGTGGCAGCCTCAGATGGGGTGGCGTCCAGCTTCTGACCGGCTGCTGTTACTTTTCCTTCAGTGGACATCATGGAGATCAAGGAGATCCGGCCAGGGAAGAACTCCAAGGATTTCGAGCGCGCGAAAGCAGTCCGCCAGAAGGAAGAGTGTGCTTCACCATCTTGTACGGCACTCAGTTTATCCTCAGCACGCTCAGCCTGGCAGGTGGGTGCCCGCCGTGCACGCTTCCCCTCCCTGCGCCGGGGTTTCCTTCCAGGAGAGTGCTCCAGTGGGATGCTCACCCCTGCCCCGCTGCTAATTCGCGTTTGGGGCATCCCAGTTTCGAATCCTGACCCTGCCTCTTTCTAGCTGTGTGGCTTTGAGTAAGTGACTCTGCCTCTCTGAGCTGTAGTTTGCTCAGCTGTAAAACAGGACCCAGTTCATCCTCATGCTGACCTCATGGGGGTGTTGAAAGGAATATGTTAAGGGCCCATTTGGGTCATGCTGTGCTGAGAGCTGAAGGCAGGTTACATGTTTTTGTCCAGCCGAGTGTGGCCTGCACCATTTATTCAGCATAACTGATCTGAAGGAACAGTCCTGAAATCTTCTGTCTCATACATGGATATGAGCACACACACAGCACACACACATAGACACGGTCTGGAGGTGTGATGTCTGATCCTCCTTGTGAATCTTCCAGAAAGTCAGAGGCCTTTGGCTGGGAGGAGAACTGAAAAAGCTCAGGCGCTTGGCTCGGGGGCAGAAGCTTATAGCTCCCTTCAGGTCTAAGCCCAGAATTTCTTGACTTAGAACTTGATATACAATCATGGTGGACAAGAGAGAAAATAAGTAGCATTAAAGGTAAACCAAAGTGGGTGGAAGCTGGAAGCCGAGTAGCGTTAGGGACTTTTATTTTCAGGCCCGATGACTCTCACTGGTTTAATTTCTCATTCATGCCTTCATCAGGCATCTTTTGAACATATGCTCTGTTCTGGGTTGTGCTAGATTCCGTAGGGGCTGTAATGAGACATAAGACCCAGTTACCACCTTTAAGGAGCTCGCGGTCTACTTGGGGAGAAGACGTGTGGACAGGGACTTGGAGTGCTCTCTGATAGGAGCCGTAGTCCAAGCGTAATACAGTGCGCTGGAGGCGGAATACACGGAGCCTAACTCCCTGGAAGGCTTTGCCAGGGAGGTGGCTTTTTTTAAACTGGGTTTTGAGGCATCAGTAGGAGTTGTGAGGAAAGAGAGAGGATGGTCCAGGGAGAGAGCCTTGCATGTGCCAGGCTTGGAGGAGGGAAATAGTAAGCCGGATGTGGGAAGTGATGGGTGAATGTCTGATGGAGGGGGTGTGGCAGGAGGCAGAGACAGGACAGGAGAGAGGGGCCCACGGCCTGAACCTTCAGAGCCTTGTCCCCTTAGTCCGGCTGCAGGCTGAGGCCTGGCTGCTCTTCTTGGCAGGGAGGCCGTGAAAGCCCAAGCAAGATGTGGAGCCCAGGATGCCAGCTTGATGGCTGGATCCCGGCTTCTTCCCCTCACCCTTCCTAGCCTTGCCTTTCTCTTCATCCGCCTGGGGAGAATGAGAGCAGAGGCCTCGGCATGCTCTGTCCAGGCTAACAAGGCCCCTGGCGGTGTGCAAAGGTGTTTAATAGCGGGACCAGGTGTTTGCACGGCCAGCTGCATTTTATGATGAGGAAATGAGGCACAGGGAGGTTAAGTAACCAGCCGAACATCACACAGCCCTGAAGCGCTACAGTGGGCCTTGGGGTTGATGCCAAGCTCTTACCCACCGCTCGTTGCCGCTTCCCTTACAGGCAGCAGCCTCGGCTACTTGGCGGCCCTCTCTCTGGCCTTGATGGGAAACAAGGGAGGTGCCGACGGCTCTCGGGATCGTGGTCCAAGCAGTCCTGAGTTCTGCCTCTTGTTCGTTAGTGTAGGACTAAAGCTGAAGCTCCACTGGCTTGTCACTCCTGCTGTAGGAAGCTCACCCTGGGCAAAAAGCAGGTCCCAGGAACCCGCACGGGTTCTGCCCATCGCTGTGGTCTGTGTGGGGAGGGAGTCTCCAAGCAGAGATCTTCCCATAACACAGCATTTCGGCCCCTCCCCTCTCCAGCCGACTCGAAGGACGATGCAGCTAAGTGGCTGTCTGGCTTGAAGATCTTACACCAGGAAGTGATGGGCGCGTCCACCCCCACCATCATCGAGAGGTAATGGCTCTGCCTGTTTCTCTCTGTAGTCGCTCCCTCGGGCGTCTCTTCTGCTCCCTCTAGCCAGTGTGGCGAAGGAAGGGAAAAGGAGACACTTCGTCTTGGAGGCTCCTGGAGCGCCCTGTGTGCAGGGTTGTCCAGTAGTGGCTGTGGACACTCCAGCATCTCCCAGAGGAGTCGCCCGTCTCCCTGGGCCTTGTCCTGCTGGGGTGAGGAGTGCACCGGGATTGAGATAGAAGCTCGTCCTGGGGTTGGGTCTGAGGGGAGGGCCCGAGGCTGCTTTCTCGGAGCATTTAAGAAGAGATTAAGCTGACTGATGGGAGGACCTTGGCTCGAGGTCTGGGATTTTCCTCCTGGCTTGACGAGGGCCTTCTTAGGACTGTCCATCAGGGTCACCGGTGTCGGGTGGGACTCGTGTATGAATTGCTGTCCATCTAGCGATCCGGAACCCTCTGATCTCGACCGTTTCTCTTACCAGCTTTTTGGGAGATTAACAGAGAGCACCAGAGGGAACTGTCAGTTTAAAGAATCCAGCCTCTGGGAGGCCACGGGGCTGCTTGGCTCGGCCGGGCGGCATTTCACCCACACGGAGAAGCTGCTTCTTCCCAGGTTGCTGGTGTTAGAAAGTGGGAAGGACCTTCCTTTTCATTTCCAGGCTCTGTGTCCCATCCTACAGAAATTCCTTGGACTTGTGAGTCTAGCTTTCTGATTTTCTAACTCTCTCTCTCTCTTGTCTCATCTCTTCCCAGCTGGCTGAGAAAGCAGATTTATTCTGTGGATCAAACCAGGAGAAACAGGTAAGATTCGCTCGCGTTTATGTGGGTTTCCTCCTGATCATTTTGGATCATCTCGTTCTTTCTTGAAATATCCCAAGGCGGTCGGAGTGAGTTCTGTGCTGTTGAAAGGTCCTTGTGAAATCAGATTTGACTTAACAAGGTGGCGGATGCAGTGCTCAGTGGTGTGGGTCACGGTGATAAAAATCTCCACCCATGTGGGGTCCTATTGTAGTGGACAGTGCCACTCCATCTGCGGGGAGGACTTCTCTGCTGTGTGAAGCACTCGGACCGCGTCACTTAGGCCTTTGCATTTGAGCATCTTCTGTGTCCCGGGGAGAAACAGGATCCCCATGGCGCCGGCCCATCCTTTGTGGTGGAGATTGACCATCAGGAAGTAAACCCAGTTCGGGGGCGATGCTTGTGAGAGCTGGGTGAACACCAGGCAGGCGATGTGACAGCCTGTAATTCAGTGTCCCTGCCCAGCTCACTTAATAGCACGTCTTGGAGCGGTTCCCTCCTGGCACATACAGGGCTCTGTGCCACATAGTTTTGGAACAGATGTGATTGGTCCTTGGACAGACGTGGTGTAATGGCCATATTGATGGGAAACTAGTTCCCTCTCGATGAACGTCAGCTTGTTTCTTTAGTATAAAGCTATGAAAACCTTCAGGTCTCCCTTTTAAAAGCTATTATTGTGCACTATTATTATTTGTTTATTTGGCGGGGCCGGGTCTCGGTGGAGGTCTACAGGATATCCGTCTTCATTGCGCAGGCGGGGTCTTTAGTTGTGGCGTGCAAGCTCTTAGTTGCAGCCTGTGGGATCTAGTTCCCTGACCAGGAATCGAACCTGCGCCCCCTTCATGGGGACTGTGGGGTCTTAGCTACTGGACCACCAGAGAAGTCCCTGGGTCTCCTTTTTTGTAAATGTGTGGGACACAGATGTGAACAGGATAGATTCCTACAGCAGGCATTCCAGAGGCCAGGCGTCTCTGGGTCGGACAGTTTGAGAGGGGCGATGGCAGCTTGTGTTTCTGCCAGCAGTTCAGAGGACTCTTTTCTTCGGAGTGTCGCCAGACTCTGACCTTCACTAACCTGATGGGTGAAAAGCAGCAGTGGAGTTTTGGCTTAAATTTGCATTTCTTTATTTAAGGGAGAGGTTGAATATCCTCTCATCACTTTTTTTTTAGGTTATGATCCTGTTCCTGTTAATAGTGTAATGATGAAACCCCCCGTTTATGGAGCACTTGGCATGGCAGGCGCCGTCCTCGGCACTTGACGGTCACTGTACCGTTTTAGCCTCACATCAGACCTCTTTCAGCATTTTTAAATGTCCTTCCTTCCTTCCATTCTCCATTATGAGACGTCAGCTTCATACATGAGGCAACAAATAACCTCTGCAACACTCCCCTCGTGTATTGCACAACGCGTGGGAGCTAATTCTCCACCAGTGATTGAACCCATACCCCCAACATTAAAAGTGCAGTTTTAACCACTGGACCACCAGGGAGGTCCCTACCCAGCTTATTCCTGAAAGTCTTTCCATCTTTAAGGCATTTTGGGGTCAGGCCAGTGTCACCCATCACTTGTCAATTTCAAGTGGTCTCTTGTACACGTGCCCTGAGGGGTGATTTGCAAACGGTATAACCAGGAAGCGGTGGAGAGTTAATGATGCTGTTAGGTCAGCCAGCATCTGCCTGTGTCTTTCCATCTGCCTTTCCCTCCCTCCCTCCTCCCTCCTCCTCCTCCTCTCCTGCCAGCAACCTCTGTGGTCCCACCCCTGGGCTTGGGCCTGGTGTTTCAGAGGCGGATCAAACGAGGGGGCCTTTGTACACACTGGGCTCATTCAGCCTCAGGGTGGAGCCTCCCATGACCATTTCCCTTCTGTGGCTGCCTGGTGATTCAGAGCTGAGGTTGGCACAGAGCGGACTGAGGGAGCCCGCCAGGGCCCTCTCTCCATGAGGTGGGGTACACGGCATCATCGGTCTGGTTCCGGAGTCTGCTCTCCGTCTTGTGCTGTCAAGAAATGGAAGCCCGGCTTTCTCTGCTCGCAACGATTCTTGCAAGTCCTCCGTTGAGAAGTGCTTTTCAGAACCTTCGGCAGGAAGCAAGTCTAACTCTGGCCTCGATGCCTTGTTCCCTGTTCCCCGTCGCTGCCTGACCCCAACATCCTTCCCTCCCTCAGTGGGCTGAGCCCTGCTGCTCTGTCGACACGTGGAAAGTCCCACCTTTCACGTGGCTCTGGGAGGCCCTGAGGGAGCTTTTCCAGAGGAGCTCTGACCAAGGTGCCCCTGAAAGGGCGCTTGACTCCCACCAGGTTCCCCTCCTTTCCTGTCGCCCACGTTAATCGCGTCTCCTGGAGGAAAACAAAGGCTCAGCAGCGGGGTGAAGCGTCTTCTGGGCGGGGAGGGCCGGCTCGGCAGTGCCCGCTCCCAGGTTTTCCTTGGCCTCAACATGTGTTTCACTTTCAACCTTTTGAGGGGCCAGACGGCAGCAGCTGGTGTTTGTTGAGAAGTGGCTTTGCGGCAGCCGCTGCTCTGAGCACCCTCTGGACTTGGTAAGCTGGGGAGAGGTTATGGAACGAATGCTGGCAGACTGAGCAGCGAGGCATCCCCTGGGCCATTTAACGAGGATGCTGAGGCCACGAGAGGTTGTCATTTGAACAGAGCAACCGAGCCAGTCAGCTGTGGCTTATTGATCACTAAGCTGGTCAAAGGCAGAAATCTCTTCCCGCCGTGACTTCCTATGACTGAAAATTACTCATTCATTGTGATGAACTGTAACATAAAACTTATCATTTTCAGGGTACATTTATGTGCATTTACGTTGCCATGCTGCCATCAACGTCTGTCTCCAGAGCTCTGCTCATCTTGCAAAACTGAAACTCTACCCATCAAACCATTACCCCATTTTCCCCCTGCAGCTGCTGGTAACCTCTATTCTTCCTTCCGTCTCTGTGAATTTGCCTCCTTCGGGCGCCACCTGTGTGTGGAAGGATGCTGTGTTTGTGACTGGCTTATTTTGCTCAGTGTGATGTCTTTGTGGATCAAGTATGTCACTATAGCAGGTGTCAGAACTCCCTTCCTTTTTAAGGCTGAATGATACTCCATGATCTGCACATAACATGATCTTCATTGCTGTGTGCAGAATCTTTTTTTTTCCGTTTAGTTGCAGCATGTGATCTCTTAGTTGCAGCATGTGGGATCTAGTTCCCCAACCAGGGATCCAACCCAGGCCCCCTGCATTGCGAATGTGGCGTCTTAGCCCCTGGACCGCTGGAGACGATTTGCCTCCTTCGGGCGCCACCGTGTGTGGAAGGATGCTGTGTTTGTGACTGGCTTATTTTGCTCAGTGTGATGTCTTTGTGGATCAAGTATGTCACTATAGCAGGTGTCAGAACTCCCTTCCTTTTTAAGGCTGAATGATACTCCATGATCTGCACATAACATGATCTTCATTGCTGTGTGCAGAATCTTTTTTTTTCCGTTTAGTTGCAGCATGTGATCTCTTAGTTGCAGCATGTGGGATCTAGTTCCCCAACCAGGGATCCAACCCAGGCCCCCTGCATTGCGAATGTGGCGTCTTAGCCCCTGGACCGCTGGAGACGTCCCGACCTTGACAGTATGGAGGAGTAGGTCTTAGGCATTCTGTAGTATGCCCCTCTGTTTGTGGCGATCTGGCATTTTCCTCATGGGTAGACTGGAGTTAAGGGGAACCTGAGGCTGTGTTTGGGAAGCACCCATGGAGCTGAACATCGTGGAGGTGAAGGTCTTTCTCTTCACCTCCGTCAAGGGGTGTCTGCTCTCACGTGGTCTGTCGAGGGTGATGGAAATCTTGACCATCTGGCCAAAGTGGTGTCTTCCAGATCTCTCTTTTGTAATGACCCTTGCCCCCCTCACCATCCCCCTGCCCCCCACTCATCCCCACTCTATTTTCTGGGAATCAGTCACTAAGTCCAGCCCATGTGAAAGGGGGGCAAACTGTTTTTTTCACCTCCCTTAAATTATAAACATGTTTACATTGCCTTGTAACTCTTTTGGGACTGGTATCAACGCCTACATTATAATTCAACCAATGGGATTTGATATCTCTCTTGAAAAGTTGCCTTTTGTTTGTCATTTGGTTTGCGTCTTGTGTTTCAAAGTGGACGTACGAGGTGGTAGGAAGTGTCCCCCAAGAGCTGCACTTCTGGGGTCACTGTGGGATTCTGGCCTTAGTGCCAGGCTCCACGGTCCCATCTGCTTGCTTAGAATTTCGTCCTCGTTGCTGCTGTTCACGTTGAAGGGGCTCCTTGAGGTCAGGGATCTGGCTGGTTGGTCAGATGAATGAAGGCCCTCCCTTTTCATTCCTTCATGTAACATCAGACAACTAGATCATTCCTCCTTTGGAAGCTTTCCTTATGACATCTTCAGGCCTGGGGAGGTTGGGTCAAAGACGAATGTTTGAACATTCAAGCTGGCCAGATTTCTAGAAACCCCCTCTTTTTGAATCTGTGGAGTTTAGTTGCCTCTTATCTGGGAATTAGGTTTCTAAGGTCAGTGCTTTAGGTGAAAACTTCTGTCAAAACAGCCCTTGAGAAAGCCCCTGGACCTTCTGGGACAGCCCCTGGAATTGCATTCCGCGGGGTGGGGCTCGTGGGCGGGCCCTGTGGTGGGGTCAGCAGCCCTCCGGGTTGTGGTTTCTTTCCCGCTGTGCCCTTGCTCCTTGGCCTGTAACCCTGACTTTGCATAAGCTGAGCCTGCACTTCCTGTTCCTGCTCACCCGGGCCTTTGGGATGTGGAAGAGGCAGGCTCACAGGTGTGTAGTCTGGTTCTGTCTTCAACAGAAAGGCAAATAGGTTCCCTGTGGTTAGCAGTCCTGGCGCCAGCACTACGGACAGCCTGGAGGGGGCTGTGCCTGCCCCACAGCAGGGTGGGGATCACAGATTTTCATTCCCAGCTGATACTACTTAGGGACCCTACTTAGAGGAGCAGGCATCTAGAGCTGCACTGTCCACATCTCACCATTTAAATCTAAATTAATTACAATTAAATAAAATTTAAAAAATTCAATTCCTTGGTTGCCCTAGGGACA
Source organism: Madoqua kirkii (assembly GCA_006408675.1). Taxonomy (NCBI): domain Eukaryota; kingdom Metazoa; phylum Chordata; class Mammalia; order Artiodactyla; family Bovidae; genus Madoqua; species Madoqua kirkii. The sequence continues at coordinate 65,468 of SJYC01101839.1, forward strand.
ACTCTGATCTAGAACATTTGCAACACTGTAGAACATTCTGTTGGGCAGCACTAAGGTTTGAATCTCAGCTCTTCACACTTACTGGTTAATGAGTTTGGGTAAACTGCTAAATTTCCCTGTGCCTTAGTTTCCTAATTTGTAAAAGAGACCCTGGTTCCTACCTCCTGGGATTGGTGTGAGGATTCAGTGGGTTAGTATGTGAAAAGTGCTTGGCCAGTGCCTGGCTTGCGGTGGTGGGTGTGGAGGTGGTTTATTCGCTCAGTCGTGTTCCACTCTTGGGTCCCATGGACTGTCACCCGCCAGGCTCCTCTGCCCATGGGATTCTCCAGGCAAGAATTCTGGAGTGATTTCTCCACTCCAGAATTCTCCAGGGATCTTCCTGACCCAGGGATCCAGACCGGGTCTCCTGCATGGCAGGGAGAGTCTTTACTGTCTGAGCCACCACTGTTACAATAAGCCAGGGATGGTGGGCCTGTTGGTAATCAGCCTCAGGGTGGCAGGGAAGTTTTCTGGGGCCATCAACCCCTGGGGTGCAGTGTGGTGGGATCTGGGACCAGGCCAGCCTGATGAGAGGAGGGTCCTGATTGTTTATTGCCTCTAGGGCAAGGAATCCTTTTTGCCATCTCCCCCTAAAGGAATCACCCCAGTTCCTAGCCCGCTTCGCAGGCCGAGCCTGCAGGAGACAGAATGTGAGAGGTGGGTTTGTGTGCAGGAAGCTTATGGAATGTGTAGGGGACCCGCACCCGTGGAAGTGAAGGCTGGGGAATTGTTGGGCCCAGATGCCGTCACAACCACAGCCTCAGCTGGCCTCTGGTGGAGCTCCGGGATGGCCCTGCAGAACTGCCCCGAATGGAGGCCAGAGGGCAGGGCGTGACGGTGGCCGAGGCCCTCCCTTTCTTTGAAGACGAATCCTGGACGGGGAGAGGGGTGAAGTTGGGAGCTGCTAGCTTCCTGCCCTCCAGTGCCAGTCCTGGCTGGGGGTTGGGCGGGGCCTGACCACACGCCCAGGATGGGGAGGGAGGTCCCTGCATGGGAGCCCCAAGGAGCTCTTTGGGCCCCACCTTTCCCTGGAGGCTTACCTACTCTGCTCTGACGGGGCCCATTGGAGCAAGGGGGCTCGGATGTCCCAGTGCTCAGATTCTCACGACCCTGGAGGCTGTGTTTGCTCCGCTGGCCCCTCAGCAGCTGTCCTGACTCCCGGCTCCCTAGTCTCTCCGTTCCTGGTTATGGGAGGGTCTCTTGGCCCTGTTTGTGCCTGGAAATCCTGGGTTCCGCAGGGGACTCTGTCCTCTTCCCTGGTCTGGATGAGCCCCTGGGGCCACTGTCTTGGCCAGACCCTCACCCTGCCTCATTTTGTAATACCAGGCCCGCCCCCAGCTCCTCTCCCTTCACCCTAGTCCGGCAGGCTCTTCGTGGACATCCCAGGGCAGGGTGGGAAAGGGGTCTCAGCCAGTCTGCTCGCTCCTCTGCCCGGCCAGCCCCGCCTGGCCCACTGGGGACTTTGTATGGCTCTTGCCGTCTCTTGGGGGAAGCCCTGGGTGCCAGCCCTGGGAGCAGAGGGGATGGGGGGCACCGGGCACGTGATGGTCTCTGGCATCAGGGAGGCCGTTAGATGAGAGGCAAGGATGCTGGGGGTGGGGCCACGAGGCGGCCAGGAGGCCGCTTGGCCGTCTCCCGGGGCGGCTGCTGGCTGGGACGTGCCGCTTCCTTCTGGGCGAGTAGACAGGGTGGGGGTAGCGGGGCCGCTGTCTGCCCACAGCCTGGGCAGACTTCCTTCCTGGCCATGCACAGCCCCTGTCTGGTCTGACGTCTCTGAGATCGTGGCACCGTTTTCTTTGGCCACAGCCAGAGGCTCCCCGGGACCACCCTTGCTTGCTCTGCTGGGCACTCGGCTCTGCAGCCACAAGGGTCTGGAATGCGTGCCCTCGACCACCTCTTCCCCCACCTCTGTTCTTGCCATTCCCTGAGAGACAGTTAAATGTAGCGCTTACAGGCAGGCCCAGAGGGAGCTCCTCTGCAGTCTTGTCTCCCACATGCAGCACCAAACCTCCTTGAGCCCCAGTTTCTTCACCTGGAGTGCAGAGTAATAATGGTTGTTCTTGGTCAGTCTCTCAAGTCACGTCCGACTCTTTGCAGCCCCGCAGACGGCAGCACGCCAGGCTTCCTGGCCCTTCACTGTCTTCCGGAGCTTGCTCAAACTCAGGTCCATCGAGTTGATGGTGCCATCCAACCATCTCATCCTCTGTTGCCCCCTTCCTTGTCATGCCTTCAATCTTTCCCAGCATCAGGGTCTTTTCCAGTGAGTCAGCTCTTTGCATCAGGTGGCCAAAGTATTGGAGCTTCAGCATCAGTCCTTCCAGTGAATACTCAGGGTTGATTTCCTTTAGGATGGACTTGTGATAATGGTGATAACAATATCTGCCTTCTAAGGTCTTTAGAGCAGCTCCAATCTTCAGTGTTCTGGCCCCCACCCTCATTGCCTGTTCTGAATCCTGAGGGTCGAGTGTACTGAGGGGCAAGGTGACATCATTGCTTGGAGGTGCCCAGGGCAGCCTGGCACATAGTAGGTGTTCAGATAAGGTTGCCTCTTTCCCTTCCTCATTTCTGGCCTTCAGTGGCCTCCTCTTGGTTTGAACCCCAGTGACATTTCCTCTCTGCCAAGGTCGTCTGCGATGTTTCTGCCCGCTCTGTGCATCTCCTCTGTGACCCACATCCACGGCCAATCCCCTGATGACAGGGACCATCCTTGCACACGGGGTGTCACCCCCACCTTGACCTCAGGCTCTCTGTCCCCAGTCACTCAGAGCTGGTAGCAGGTCTTCTCGTTGAGGTGGGAGCTGGTGGGAGGAGCCAGACCTTCCACTGTTGAAACCCCTCGAGGCTGATGGAACTGGGGTTCCCCTCTTTTGCAGCATCAGCCTCCGGGAGTTGAAGACCATCTTGCCCCTGGTCAACTTCAAAGTGAGCAGTGCCAAGTTCCTCAAAGATAAGTTCCTGGTAAGTTTCGTGGCTCAGCCTGGCGATTTTGTGAACCCGGGGTTATGCGTGCCTCTCCCACGCAGCCACCGCATGCCTTGAGGCGCGGTTGCATGGCGTGCTCAGGAAAGCCCTCCGCCTCCAGACTCATCCGTCTTAGTCCAGACCAAGGGATCATGAGAAGATCTTCGGCCCGCGTTCTCCATCCCGACAGAGGATGTCATCCAGGAAGACCATGTTTACTGAGCTGCTTGGCTCGGAATTTTTCCGGCTCGGAATTTTTCCATCAGTCTAACTTTCCCTTTCCCTCACCAACCCACAGCCTGTTTTTCTTTTAATAATATGAACACATGTGTTTCATTTGGAAAATATTATGAACGATTCCTTATGTAGGTTGCCAGGGAGGTGGCATTTTGTATGCAAGCCCTGATAGTGGAGCTGTTGGAGAAGTGTGGCCCTTCTCTGCCCTTCCCCCCTTCCCAGCCCACCCTCCACCCACCCATCCTTCCTTCCATCCCTCCTTCCACCATCATTTCATTTCTGTTCCTGTGTAGCTGAGCTGTTGGTCAATCTGGGGCAGGTAGCTCCATGAGTGAGGGGATAGCATAGGTCGGGTGGGGCTCTTCTGAAGGGTGTAGGATGGAGATGACCCTGAGCGTCCTTTCTGGCCTTCACAGAGGTCCAGACTTGTCAAGGACCCCAGCAGGACTCCATCCCAACAGTCCCAGTTGGAGGCTCTCAGGGCCATGCCACAGGATTCCTCAGCTTAGAAAAGCTCATTCATTGTGTACTCATGAGTTCCCAGAAGAGTTAACCCATTTTATGGCATATCTGGCCATCTTTTAGCCCACCCCCATCATTTCAACTCGTCCAAGATGGCAAAACCAGAGAAGGGTGGGGATTAAGAGAAGAGAGGTGGGAGAAGCATTTACCACTGGCCACCCTGAAATTGGGATTTTGTCCCTTATCATGCCTTTACCAAGCAGGTGTTACATGATCGTTACCTGGTTTGGTTTCAGGGAAGTCCTAGGTGGGTAGTGGCAGTTATCCCATTTTACAGAGGAAGAAACTGGGGGTCTGATGGAGCTAAGTGAATTGGGACACAGTGAAGTGAAAGTCGCTCAGTCGTGTCCAACTCTTTGTGACCCCATGGGCTGTACAGTCCTTGGGATTCTCCAGGCCAGAATACTGGTGCGGGTAGCCTTTCCCTTCTCCAGGGGATCTTCCCAACCCAGGGATTGAACCCAGGTCTCCCACATTGCTGGTGGATTCTTTACCAGCTGAGCCACAAGGGAAGCCCAAGAATACTGGAATAAGGAGCCTAGCCCTTCTCCAGCAGATCTTCCCGACCCAGGAATTGAACCAGGGTGTCCTGCATTGCGGGTGGATTCTTTACCATCTGAGCTCCCAGGGAAGCCGTGAAGCGGTTCAGGGGACAAGCCTTGACTGGAGTTGAGCTCTATCAACTCTAAAGGCCGGTACTTTTTCTTAAAGTACAGTGAAAGTCACTCAGTCATGTCTGACTCTTTGCGACTCCATGGACTATTAGTCTGCCAGGCTCCTCTGTCCATGGAATTCTCCAGGCAAGAATGTTGGAGTGGGTTGCTGTTCCCTTCTCCGGGATATCTTTCCTACCTAGGGATCAAACCTGGGTCTCTTGCATTGCTGGCAGATTCTTCACCATCTGAGCCACCTGGGAAACTGTGCTTTTAAAAATGACCTGTGTGTACATACCCTATAAGTACATCTAGATTTGAAAGTGTCTCCTGCCCCAAAAGGAGGGGTTCTGCATTATGCCTGTTGGAATTCTGGCTGAGACCCTTCCCTTTTGGGGAGTTGAAGGATCTTACCTGGGGTCCCTGGTAGGTATGTTCTCCAAGCAGAGAGGTTGGGTTCAAGTTTGCTTTCAGCCAGTGTTGTAGCAGAGCTGGCTATTTCTGTGAACAGGGAGGAGGCATCCTTGTGGTGGACACAAAAAATTGTGTGGTCACTTTTTTTTTTTTATTTTTACAGGAAATAGGCGCACACAAAGATGAACTCAGCTTTGAACAGTTCCATCTCTTCTATAAAAAACTTATGTTTGAACAGCAAAAATCAGTAAGATGATTCTTTCTTTCCCCCTTCATTTATTTGAAGGTTTTGATAGTCTTGTTTGACCTTATTTTTTTAAACTGAAGTATAGTTGATGTATAATGTTTTGCGAATTACAGGTACACACTTTTTAAAGGTTATACCCCATTTATAGTTATTTAGATTCCACGTGTGAATGATATCATACAGTGTTTGTCTTTCTCTGACTTATTTTACTTAGCGTGACACTCTCTAAGTTCATCCATGTTGGATATGGCAGTATTTCAAAGAAATAATGCGATATTTCATTCTTTTTATGGCTGAGTAGTATTCCATTGTGTGTGTGTGTGTGCATCACATCTTTATCCGTTCATCAGTTGATGGACATTTGGGTTGCTTCTGTATCTTGCCAGTTATTAATACGCTGCTGTGAACTTTGGTTCCTGTATCTCTCTTAATCTGTGCTATTGCTCCTTTTGGATATATATACCCAGGAGTGGATGTGCTGGCTCCCATGGTAACTCTGTGGTTAGTTTTTTTGAGAAACCTCCACAGTGGCTACACCAGTTTATATTCCCACCAACGGTATCTGAGGGCTTCCTTTTCTGCACATCCTCGCCAGTGTTTGTTATTTGTGCTCTCTTTGATGATTAGCGATGTGGGGCATCTTTTCTTGCGCCTCTTGGCCATCTTTACGGGTAAGACAATTCCTAAGCAAACGATCAAACAATGCTTCTGTTTCCCCTGGGTTTCAAAGTCTGGCCTGTTCCTAAGAGACCCATGAGAAGCGTTCAGTCTTCCTTCTGGTCCAGGAAATGAAACAGTGGGAATGACAGTGACGTCCTGGTTTCATCTGTTAGATGGGCAAAGGTCTCGAATAGGATAGAGTTGAGGGGACAGGGTGGGGAAATGACCGTCTCCTACCTTCTTGGTGGGAGTGTGAGTGCCTATTGGTCTGATTGGAATTTAGTCTGAGACTATTAAAGAGGTTCAGCTGACTCTACTGTGCCAACTTGTTCTGGAAGGAGATTTACCAAAGTATTAATAGTTAACTACCTCTGGGTTGAGGGATTATGTGTATGTGTGTGTTGTTCTTTTTACAGCTTTGTTCCAATAATGAGAATGTTTTTTGATTACGATAATATGCTATTTTAAAACTAGGACGTGCCTGCATTTGGACCTGACAGTGGCATCTGGACCTGACAGTGGCATCTGGGGGCTCTGTTTTAGAGTAATGAAAGCACTGAGGCCTGGGAATGTATTACCAGGCTGCTACTGCAGCGTTACTTATGCTGGCCGAATACCTGGGAGCCGTCTGCATGCCTCTCAGGAGAGTGATAGCCGGCCAAGTTATGGTCCACCATACTCTGGGACACCGCAGCTGATTAAGAAGCCTGAGTTCCCTGGGTTTCTGTCCTTCTGGAGGGCTGTTGATGGTATTTTGTGAGGAAAACCAGCAGCAGAAAGGAGGAGCCAGGTCTGACTTTTTGGTAACAAACAGTAATCCTGCTGTCTACGTTTGCATGTGTTTTTATGAACAAGGAGAAGAGTACACACACCTCACATTTAATGTTGATTTTCTGCATGTCCTGGAGGGATTTGAGAAAATGTGCCGGCGAGATAATTAAATTTTTCTTTGCATCCCTCAGTTTTCTTCAGCCTGTTCTAAGTAGCACGCTACTTTTGCAATGAAAAAAAAAAGTCCCACTAAAGCATAAGGCATGGAAAGGGAGGTGCTGGGTGTACTGCACGGAGCACTGTGCCTGCTGGGGCCGCTGCTGGGACGGGGCTCTGCAGGCGGCCGAGCTGGGCCCGGAGCAGAGAATGGGTAGGACTCTGTGTGATCTCGGGCCAGCCACTGACCCCTCCCGGCCTCAGTCTTCTTCCCATCCGTGCAGTGGGGGTGATGAGTCTTACCCCACCGGGCTCTGGGGAAGACTGAATGAGGGTTTGGAGGTCAGGAGTGCAGACGTTTTAAAGCGATGAGCATGAGAGACAGTTTTCAGTTGCCTTCTTCCTTCAGACTGGCCGCAGGGCCACACCTCTTGATAGATGACCACTGGCTGTGGGACTTCGGACGTGTCCGAGGCAGAGAAATGGGAGGCACATTCCTTGGCTGCCTAGATTGGGGAAAAATACATGGTTGTACGGAGTAAAAGTGGAGAAGGCGATGGCACCCCACTCCAGTGCTCTTGCCTGGAAAATCCGTGGACGGAGGAGCCTGGCAGGCTGCAGTCCATGGGGTTGCTAAGAGTCGGACACGACTGAGCGACTTCTTTCACTTTTCACTTTCATGCATTGGAGAAGGAAATGGCAACCCACTCCAGTGTTCTTGCCTGGAGAACCCCAGGGATGGCGGATCCTGGTGGGCTGCCATCTCTGGGGTCACACAGGGTCGGACACGACTGAAGCGACTTAGCAGCATGGGATAAAAGACTGAGTTGTGTGCGTTCACGTTTTTACCCATGTAATAATTAGTGCTTGGTTTGTCAAGCAGAGTAGAAAGAAATAGTAGACTTTGGGAGTAGAAAGAGTTAAATTCCTGCCCCCAGCTGGTTTGGGGGGAAGCCATCTTGCTCCATCACTCAACCTCCTCTATAAAATGAAAGTATTAAATCAGGTCGTTGGTTATACAACTTTTTAAACTATCCAACCCCCTCTTCTTTTTTATGTGAAACCTTAATTAAGACAATTCTGCTGCCTAAAAGCTGATCAAAACACTTTTTAGATTTAAATCTTCAACTTTCATTTATAATCAGTTCTTGAGAGCAATGAAAATGTTGTGATAATAGTAATAAACGAAGTCCAGAATAATGACAGTTGCTGTCTTAGGTGGTTGACTAGGACTGAGAAAAAATTGATTCACTCAAGATAAGCAGTTGCAGGAAAAACCCACTACTTATCATTTGCCGTGACTTTTCAAGCTGCTGTCTCATCAGATGGAGGGCAGGCGACGCTTGGGAATACGTTTTGCATAAAAGCTGTCATACCTGCCAGTACAGGTTACCCACTGATAGTCTCCACCATGATCAAATTCCACATAAGAGAACTTTTCATTGTGATTCTTTTTAAAGTGAATGTTTGTATATTTGAGAGGGAGAAGGGAGAGAGAAATTTAAGTCAAATTTCTGCATAGTCCATGAGTCCTAGATGGCCAGTTTTTTTTGGGAAATGTCTGTACCTATCAGAGGTTACCCCTGGTGGCCAGAATACCACGTTCAGCGGCATTCGGTTGGTACTTAGCCTAGTGGTTTAAATGTTTTTTCCATCCCAGTACTAACCAGGCCCGACTCTGCTTAGCTTCTGAGAGCAGATGCAGTCAGGGGTGTTCAGGGTGGTATGGCCATAAACTAAATGGTTTTTAAATGAATTGCCTGTATTTAAAACTTGGAAGATTTCTCATTAAGATCAAGATTTTTTGCTTCTCTTGGGAAAAAAATATCACGTTCTGGCTATATTTGGCAACCTGTGAGTGGAGGGAAGAATGCCTTCTGGTTTGTCCCAGCCCTGCCTCCCACCCCCATGCAGCTCTGATTTAGAGGCCAGGGTCACCTCCCTGGTCCCTAAGACTTTTTGGGCCAACAGCCTCTTCTTTCTTTCATTGGCAGGTATAACTGTCCTGTCTGGCCACTGCATGTTTCAATTCAGTGACTGGAATTTGATTAACAAAGCCCCAGGCTCTATAGATAGTTACTGGTCCACTTGAGAAGCCTCTCTCCTCTTGTGTATGTAAATGCCTCTCCCCCAGGTGTCAGCCGGCTTCCCTTGTGGCTCAGCTGGTAAAGAATCTGCCTGCAGTGTGGGAGACCTGGGTTCCATCCCTGGGGTGGGATGATCCCCTGGGGAAGGGAATGGCTGACTGCTCCAGTATTCTGGCCTGGTATAGTCCACGGGGTTGCAAAGATTTCACTTTCACTTTCCAGCTGACAGCATACCATTTCCTTCCCGAGTGCCTCGCTGGAAGCTCAGGGCAGAGAAAAGTGTGACCTTTGTGCCCTTAGGGGTTCAGCTGGTTTTCTTGGGATCCTTGAGGTGATAGAGCTGTTCATGATGGTTGGTGATCCCCAGACTTAAGTCCAGGGAGTGGAGTCCTGCTTATCAGTAGCTATAGGTTTCCAACTTAAAGTTGCCAGTTCTTCCTCCTGTCTAACTACTTGCTTACACTGCTGCACTCACGCCTCAAAGCTTCCAAAAGTTTGGCAGCAGGAGGAGGAGAAGAACTTAAAATTTCACGTGTGTCCACCCTTGGGAGAGGGGTATATCTCTGACTAGGTTGTAATAACGGTGTTACGAATAAAAGATCACAACTAACATTTGCTAAGTGTAAACTCTGTCGGGCGCTGTGCTATATGTCTTACATGCATTTAATTCTCCTCAAGACCCTGTAGGATAGGGACTCTTATTGTGCTCATTTTATGGACTGAAGATGCTGACACTCAGGTCACTTGCTGGAGGTCGGGTGGCTACTGCAGAGCTAGAGCCTCACTTCTCCTCTGCTCAGCTTCACTGCCCACCCACTGATACTTCTTTTTATTTTTTATTATTTTTAAAATACTTATTGTTTATTTGGCTCTGCTGGGTCTTAGTTGCAACATGCAGGATCTAGTTCCCTGACCAGGGATGGAACCTGGGCCTCCTGCAGTGGAGTCTTAGCCACGGGACCACCAGTGATCCCCGTTGGGGGTGTGTGTATGCTAGTTGATCAGTCGTGTCCAACTCTTTATGACTCCATGGAGAGGAGCCCGCCAGGCTCCTCTGTCCATGGAATTCTCCAGGCAAGAATGCTGGAGTGGGCTGCCATTCCCTCCTCCAGGGGATCTTCCCAATCCAACGCAGAGATGGAATTCGGGTTATTGCAGGCAGATTCTTTGCTGTTTGAGCCACTGGGGAAGCCCCTCCCATTGACACTTTCTAATTTTTTAAGCTTCTGCATTAAGGGAAGTTTCAAACACAGGCAGAGATAATAGTCTAACGAACCCCTTTGCTTTCAGTCTGATCCCTGCTCTGTACCCCAAGGGGCTGGTTCCTACAAACGTGCTCTGCCTCTGTGCACAGGCTTCTGGGGGTTCAGAAAGTGGGGTGACGTGAGGCTGCAGGCAGAAGGACCGGGAAGCTGGGGTGTGTCTCCTGGTCTTTCCTGGTCTGGAGTCACCTCTGAAGTAGAGGTGCCCCCTCCTTCATCCTGGCCTCCCATGTGGCTGGAATGGAGTGGAGCCTTTTCTCCGCTTCATTGCATGGCAAGGAAGGGGCTGGCTTTAAAAGTAAGGACCCCGTGGAGTGGAAACACTCGGAGGGGAGTCACAGGTGGCCTTCCTCTAGATGTGGGGAACTCCCTCCTTAGGCCTTGGAAGAATCATCTTTCACAAAATCGCTCCCTGGTACCAAAAAGGTTGGGGACTGCTGTTGTAAATGACATGTACTTGAAAGGAAGTCCTTCTAAGTCTTTCTAAAAGAGTGACTCCTAACCTTTTTTGGTAACCTACTTCTTTGAGATGCTGATTAAAGCAGCGGACCATCTTTTTAGGAAAAGAAAAAAAAAAAAAAGGACACGCACAGACTTCTGCAGACCTCCTGAGGCTTCCCAGGGGCCAGTGGCCACCTTTCCTAGAATACTGATTTTCCACGTCATCCTGGAGCGCAGGCTGTTTGGCACGACGACTGGGGCATCGAGGGCAGGAGTCGTTTTAGATTGTTAGCGATTATAACCCGCCAGGCGCTGCATCTGTGTCCTGAATTACTCCAATGCTGATCCAGTCACAGCGTCGTTAGAGGCTGTTCCAGTCATACTGCCTAACTGGAAGTGGACGCAGTGTGGGTGTGCACGTGTGTATGTGGCGTGTGGGTGTTTGTATATCCATGCCCTTGTGTGTGTAAGATGCCTGGCCAGGGAGCTGGTGTGGTGGCGGCTGGGGGCAGGGGTGTCCCCGCTCCTCCTTGGTGGGGGAGCTCACCGCCCTTCATCAACAGCTGCAGTATGAGCAGCCAATGATGCCTTGTACTAGAGCTCCCGATATTTTTCTTTCTCTTGAATTCAAGGATGAGCAATGAGCCCATTGAAAGATTAAGGATTTGAAATGTAGCTGTGAGGGTGCAGAAAGGGGTGTGTATTTTCTGCTGGGCGTGCCAGTCGGGACAACTGTCTAGAGAGGACTCTGGTGAATCTGTGAAAGGTGATGTGTACACCCTGTGTTCACGTGCTTTGCCACCCAGGAATCCACCCCGTGGAAACGCTGGCACAAGTGGGTGAAGTCAGATATATGGGAACAGTCTGTGTAATACTGGATAGATTAGCAATTGAAGGACAGACGTGGAATGCAGTGTGGGTTTTCAAAGTAGTGAGGCAGGGCGATTTGAAGTTGCTAAATAGTAGCTAAAGTGTGAAACATTTGAAGTTGCTAAATAGTAGCTAAAGTGTGAAACAACAGCAAAAAAGTGGGAAGACATAGACCTAACATAAGGTGATAAGATATAATTTGATAAGATATAGCTAATTGAGTATCTATAAAATGAACTCAAGGTGGAGAACTGCCAAATTATTATGAGTGATTGCTTCTCAGGAATCGGGCTGTGAAAGAGGCGAGGAAGACTTCCACTTTTTGTGTCAAGATGTAAATATGTGAATATTTACAAGTCACATAAACGACCACGGTAATTTTTTAACAAAAACTGTTTATTTTCGTTGTCTCGATTTGTCTAATTTTCTTGTTTTGTGTCTGTATTCTATTTTCTGTTTCAGATCCTTGACGAATTCAAAAAGGACTCTTCCGTGTTCCTCTTGGGGTGAGGCACCTCTGCTGGGTTGTAGTTCTGGGCGACTGTGCCAGGCAGTGGTGCCCTTGTGGGTCCTCCCAGCCCGACCACCTCCAGGAGGTCACCTGTCTGGCAGGCACTGGTCTCCACAGAGATGGGGTTCCCTTGTTGGGGAATTGACTATCCTGACACTCAGTTCAGTTCAGTTGCTCAGTCGTGTCCGACTCTTTGCGACCCTGTGGACTGCAACACTCTAGGCTTCCCTGTCCATCACCAGCTCCCGGAGCTTGTTCAAGCTCATGTCCATTGAGTCATGGACTCCAATCAATCCAATGCCATGAATAAATGTGCACAGCAGCAGGGCTTGTGAAGTGTTGGGAGGATGGCCCAGAAGGTTCTGTAGAGAAGCCTGCTTGCTTCAGGACGTCCTGGTTAAGCAAGTTGAACTGAATTAAAATGAGTCGAAGCGCATAAGTGCTTAATGTGGTGCATGGCAAGGCTCATAAATAGTGGTGATGTATGATGGCTAAAACTTAAGTGCTGCAGGACTCGTGAGGCCCTTTACTGAACTTACTGACTCCCAAGTAGGAGATCTGTAGTGTGCTGTGTCTCCCAAGCCTGTCTACCTGGGAGAAAGGTTTACTGTGGCGTCAACAGCACCTGGAATGTGATTTGTGGCCTGCTGACCTGGGCCTGCTTTTAGGAACCAGCCCTCATTGATGAAGATGCCCTGGCAACTGTTCCTCTGTTGAGTTCTAAACCAGAAACCTGAAAACTCCAAAGTATTCATTCATCTAAATGAATCTGATTTGTTTGCAGTGTTTTACTGAAAAGATTAGTGTTGGACCATGAGGCTGTTAAGAAAGAAGGTTAGAAATACACTCAGAGACAGTAGACTTTTGGACCCTGAGTGTTTAGTAAAGGGAGAAAACTTAAAGCATGTTTCATCTCCTGTATTAAAAAAAAAACACCCTCCCACCCCCACTGCAGATGCTCAGGGAAAAGTATGCGTTTCCCTGGAGAGCCCTGTTTTACAGGACATACTTTGTGTAGCCCTCGCGGTTGCTTGGACCAGCGAGGTTCTTGGTCCAGCTGAGCACCCTCTCCAGGAGGGCCTCTGGGGTCACTTCTCCAGCGTCGCCACCCCCTAAACGCACTCCACGGCCAGCCCCACCCTGGCCTCTGCTGCCCTGCCTGCCCTCCTTGCCCCTGCGGGACCAGCTGGGAGCAGCTGGGTGTGGATTCCAGGGCCTGACTCTGCTGGGTTCTGGTGTCAGGGCCCCTCTTTGCATCCTCCTGCGTCGGGGGTGTGATCTGCGTGACTGTCTTCCCATCGGCCAGCCCACAGCTGACCCCGTGGGGTGGCAGTGGGGGCTCAGCTGGGTGCCCGGGTGTCCGGGTGTCTGCTGGCGGGGACCGCCTCCTGACTGCTGGCTGCCCGCCTCTAAACACCATTTCTTTCCCCGAGGGCAGCAACACCGACCGGCC
>SJYC01101840.1:0-11823 GCA_006408675.1 Madoqua kirkii
AGCGATTTCTCTTGCATGAACAGCAGGTGAGGGGATAGCAGGGTGGGGGCGCTGGGTGGGCGGGGGGCACTGTACCCGTAGTTTGTCACCTTGTCGGCACCTGCCGTCAGGAAACAGGAATCATCTCTGTGCTCAGTGGCACCTGGGGGCTGAGACTCTGGAATAAGGCTGGCCTCACAGCAGCCCCTTCCCCAGGCACAGATGGAGGAGGGGGTGATTGGGACACTGTGGGGCAGGCGGGGCCCTCACCTGCTGGCCTCTGCTCTCCCACTCCGGCTCGTCTTGGGGCCCCTTCCCCGGGAATCCATCCCTGGCTCGGGGAGGATGGGACTCAGGTGGACGAGCCTGCGGGTTCCCTGAGGGATAAGGCAGGACGCTGTCCTCAAACAGCTGACCCGTGGCTGTCTCTTGGGGTGTTTGCGTGTGGGTCCCGAGTGGGGGCTGAGTAGGACTTCATGTCCGGCAGTGGTTTTTTATGGGGCCGGGCAGGGGCTGCAGACTCAGGTCGGAGCTCCTGGCAGCTAGGGCGGGGAGCCCAGGGCTGTTGCGAGGCGACCACACCCCACCTCCGCCCCACTCCCGCAGCAAGGAGTTCCCCAGCCCCGCGAGTGCATCAGTGGAGACGCCGAGCTAGAGCGAGAGAAGCGTGCCATCCTGTCACGGGCTGTGTGACCCTGGGCAGGTGGTTTGACCTGTCTGTGCCCTGCTTTCCTCCTCCTTGAATGGGGCTGAGAGCCCTGCCTCTCAGAATTACGGGGTTTGGAGAAGATGGTGTTGATCTTTGTATGTGTGGGTATATGTGTACATATATAGTCGCAGTGTCTATTCAAAAATTTTATTTCTAATCACTGGAGTTTCACGTACTTTTCTTGTCTTCAGTTGTTTTTAAAGATTTTAAAAGCCTTTACTGAATTTTTACAATACTGCGACTGTTTTGGATTTTGTATTTTTTGGCCCCGAGGCATGTGGGATCTTAACTCCCTGACCAAGGACTGGACCCTCACCCTGTGTGTTGGAAGGCGAAGTCTAACCACTGGACTGCCAGGGACGTCCCTTGTTGTAGATTTTTAAATAGACTTTTTAAGGGCAGCTTTAGATTCATAATGATATTCAGCTCAATTGCTTCAAAAAATACTTTGTATTGTATAGCATCTCAAACATACACAAAAGTAGACAGGCTGGTATCATAAACTACCGTGGACCCATCACTCAGATTACAGGATTATGGACGTTTTGCCACTTTCATTTTATCCCTCTTCCATCCCCACACCCATGTGTCTCCCTTCCCTTCCCTCCTTCTTCATTTCTTTGCTGGCAAATTCTAATGGAAACCCCAGACTCTGTATCATTCCATTTGTAAATACTCCAGTATGTCTCTCTTGTGAAATGGAGTTTTTTTTTTTTTTTTTTTTTTTAACAAAACAGGACAATAACACCGCTGTTAACCTTTTCACAGCCAGCACTGACTTCTCAGTGTCAGCACCCATCTGGCGTTCAGACGTCATTGCTTGTAGGGACACTGATGAACAGAGACACTTGGCCGGCCACAGGAAGGTCCAGGTGGAGCGGGTAGTGGCAGCGGTTCATGAGGAATGGTGATCAGGATGCTGGGGTGCATGGGAGTGACCAAGAGAAGTCCTACCCACCTGGGACTATGACCGAGGGCAGGTGAAATGAGAGGATAGATGAAGTCTCTTGGACCCAATTACATGTAAGGTGCTGAGCTTCCCAGAGATCGAAGCAGCGAGAGAGGCACCCATACTGTCTGCTTTTTCTCCGTGCTCTCCCTTGCACTGAATTACTCCCTGAATTTGTAGGGAGATGTTGGACTTAAATGGTTAAACTCCTGGGGGCAACTCACCGTGTACCCTGGATCCACTGCCTTGTGCGGGGTAATGATATTCCTGGGAGAATCGCATGCTTTCCGCACATGGACCCCGTCACTGGGCTGCCCTCAGAGGTTAGGGTCATGGGCCGGCAGCTAGGTTCAGGGAGTTAGGGTCCCACATCTGGGAGCTAGGACATAGCCTGCATGCATCCCTGTGAGTGTGCGTGGAGGGAACAAGGGGTGAAGAAGCCAGGGGTGGGGCCCGAGCTGGTGGACCCTGAGTGTCTCAGCCCCCGGCGCTCTGTGGGATGCTGAACCGGCGACCCAGGGCCCGGAGGCTCATATGTGAAATAATCGCTGCAGCACTTGGTGTGTGAGTTAACACAAATTGTTTAGAAACCACTTTGGGCAAAATGCAGTTAATATGAAAACTTTGAAAACAGCCCTCTGTACTTTTAATAATTGCTCTCCTAGGAACTCATCCTAAAGAAATGACAGCAGCATTTTTTGGGGGGGGAGGGGGTTGAGGTGTATTTAATACAATCAGAAATGTTTCAAGTATAAGTTACATGAAACTACCTTGGAAAATATAAGTGCTATGATGCATATATTTTAAAAAGCTTTATGTAAACCTCATGTCAGGAAATGCCCATTCGATATTGAAGATGGAGGGCAAAGAGATTATATACAAACGTATTTTGAGGGACTATCTTATGCTTCATTAAAACAAAGGTTCAGGTTGTTTGAAGTAATTAGGTAAGAATAGATAGGAAATCTACAGAAAAAGAACGCAATCAGAATGATATCCACCAGATAAGATTTTGAATATTCCTTTGCTCTGAATTCTTTGCCAGTTAAAATCATTTTCTAGATCACTCCAGTTTCCACGGTGAGACTTGTTTACATTCGTTATCAAAACTAATGATGACATTGAGTATTTTGGTTTCACTCTCCTTTTGGCATTTTTACATTGCTTCTGACAGCCCCTTATGCAAGTTGTTTGTTCTGATCTCCCAAGAATTCCTGCTAATATTACTTCCCAGTCCTCTCCAGAATAAGTCGGAACCCTGAAGTCTCTCATCATTCTTATAGAAAAAGAACAATCTAGTAGTCTCTTTCTCAGGTAGTGATACTTCTTCAGGGCTGTGCTTCTTGTCGTCTGTTTCTTTAGTAACCTCCTCCTCTTCTGAACTGCTGTCTGAAACTAGGGTCTCCCTGCCAGGCCATCTTCCCAGGTTTTACTGCTTCAACTCGATAGGCCTCTTCATCTTTGGCGTCAGACTCAAAAAAGGAAAATGTGAACCCACTGGTCTGTTCACCCCAAATCACCAGAGCTGTAGGGCCCTGGGCTACCTCAGCTTTCTCTCCATCAGAGTTCACATTCCAAGGTGTCTCGTCTTCCTTTTCACTGGTATCTTTTACAGTCTGGAATATTTGTTTTAAATCCATGGCAATGTTATAATCCTATCACTTCATGGCAAATAGATGGGGAAAGAATGGAAACAGTGACAGACTGTAATTTTGGGGTTCCAAAATCAGTGCAGATGGTGACTGCAGCCATGGAATTAAAAGACACTTGCTCCTTGGAAGAAAAGCTATGACCAACCTAGACAACATGTTAAAAAGCAGAGACATTACTTTACCAACAAAGGTCCGTCTAGTCAAAGCTGTGGTTTTTCCATTAGTCATGTATGGATGTGAGAGCTGGACTATAAAGAAAGCTGAGTGCCAAAGAATTGATGCTTTTGAACTGTGGTGTTGGAAAAGACTCTTGAGAGTCCCTTGGACTGCAAGGAGATCCAACCAGTCCATCCTAAAGGAAGTCAGTCCTGAATATTCATTGGAAGGACTGATGCTGAAGCTGAAACTCTGATACTTCGGCCACCTGAGGCAAAGAACTGACTCATTTGAAAAGACCGTGATGCTGGGAAAGATTGAAGGCGAGAGGAGAAAGGGATGACAGAGGATGAGGTGGTTGGATTGTATCACTGACGTGATGGACATGAGTTTGAGCAAGCTCCGAGAGTTGGTGATGGGCAGGGAGGCCTGGCGTGCTGCAGTCCATGGGGTTGCAAAGAGTCAGACACGACTGAGCGACTGAACTGAATGTTATAATCTTTAGACACCTATAAATCCATGGCAATGTTATAATCCTATCACTTCATGGCAAATAGATGGGGAAAGAATGGAAACAGTGACAGACTGTAATTTTGGGGTTCCAAAATCAGTGCAGATGGTGACTGCAGCCATGGAATTAAAAGACACTTGCTCCTTGGAAGAAAAGCTATGACCAACCTAGACAACATGTTAAAAAGCAGAGACATTACTTTACCAACAAAGGTCCGTCTAGTCAAAGCTGTGGTTTTTCCATTAGTCATGTATGGATGTGAGAGCTGGACTATAAAGAAAGCTGAGTGCCAAAGAATTGATGCTTTTGAACTGTGGTGTTGGAAAAGACTCTTGAGAGTCCCTTGGACTGCAAGGAGATCCAACCAGTCCATCCTAAAGGAAGTCAGTCCTGAATATTCATTGGAAGGACTGATGCTGAAGCTGAAACTCTGATACTTCGGCCACCTGAGGCAAAGAACTGACTCATTTGAAAAGACCGTGATGCTGGGAAAGATTGAAGGCGAGAGGAGAAAGGGATGACAGAGGATGAGGTGGTTGGATTGTATCACTGACGTGATGGACATGAGTTTGAGCAAGCTCCGAGAGTTGGTGATGGGCAGGGAGGCCTGGCGTGCTGCAGTCCATGGGGTTGCAAAGAGTCAGACACGACTGAGCGACTGAACTGAATGTTATAATCTTTAGACACCTCGGGTAGTTTCTCAGCTTCTTCCCTTTTCTTTTGTTTTGCCTTACTTTCTTTGGGTTTATCATCTTGCCTTCTTTCATAAGCGGCATGGTCATGCCTCACTGAATCATAATGTATGATGTCCTTACATTTCTTGGCAGCTACCGATCCTCTGCTTGTAGCATTGCTTAAGCTGATCTGCAAAATGCTCTGCACATTTAGGGCTTTCAACTTTTCTGCAGCAAGTTCTTCCTCCTCAGCAGTTTTCTTTTCATTTATTTCTTTCTGTTCCTCTTCATTATCACTTTCTAGAAATTGGGAGTCAGTGCCGAAGTGAGACTGCGAATTCATGAGCTTCTGTCCAGCTCTGCCCTCAAATTGAGGTTTAATTCTGAACCTGTTATCGTCATCTTTGGAAGAATATTCCTTACCACTGCTGTCCAAGAGCTTCCCAGAGGCTCTACCCATGGACTCTTTTACTAGTTCCTCTCCTGGGTGTCTTTGCTCCTGAGTGGATGTCTCTTCTTTCACTTTCACCATTGGAACCAAAGATGATGTGTGTCGGCTTGTCCTCTGGGTGACTATCCAAATTTGCCAGAGCGTGGTGAACCGACTTCTTTTGGAGTTCTTTGGCTTTCCATCTTGCCTCTAAGGCTGCTAGACGTTTCTGATTATCTTCAGCATGCTTATCCTTAGCACCAACACCTGATGAGCTATCGACAGAAAGTGGGACGTCAGTTTTGCTTCCCTGGGAGTCTCTCCTTGAGAAAACCTCTGGTGGTTCCTAGGGGCCTTGAAGCTGCATAGATCAGGCCTCCGATCAGAGCCCTCGCCTGACTTTCCAGTCCTGCGGCACAGTCTTCATCAAGGCCTCTGCTGCAAGTCTTAGCACCAAGACTTAAAAGATTTCTTATCTTTTAATGGCAACAGACTAGAAATAGGATTCCTGTTTCTCTTTTCTGAACTGTTAGGGGACACCTGCTTTGTGACCCTGGCTCTCAGAAGAAGACTGACTCTTGAGGCTGAATTTGGTTTGAGTCATTTGCCTCCTTTGCATGTTGGAAAGGAGTCTGTTTACTTGATGGGCCATTAACCCACAGGGACCATTTTTCCATGGACATGTTCTTGGGTTCCTCAAGTTTCAAGGAAATTTGATCTTTATTAATATTGTTAGAGGCGACTCTTGCAAGGATTTTTTTCATTGATTCCTTTCCATAGGGACAGCCCACTCCTTTGAAAGCCTGGAATTTTGACTTTCAGATGTTTTCCTTTGGTTTCTGCTTTCCACGTGGGTTCTCCTTTCTTCTAAAAGAGAAGCCACAGTCTCCTCGGGATGGCTGCAGTGCCGGCCTCTGCGGAGGTCGCCTAGGGTCCTTTGGTACCTGGAGGCCCTGCCACGCCTGGGAGTGGTTTCCTGGCCATTGCCCTCAGCCTTCTTCTGGAGCCTTCCGGTTACTGCCATCCAACTGTTCCAAATCAGCCAAAGTCAGATCCACACGGAGACAGTTTTCCATCAAGGTGTATACTCCTTACCTCCTTCAGACTCAGTTGATTCTGATATGGAATCAGCGTCTTCCCTGCTACTGGACTCAATCAGAGATTTACAACTAAGGGCCTTACCTCTGTGACTCGGGGCTATCTCTGCTTTGTTTTTTCTTTTTTGTACTTTAATACTGTCATCAGAAAGATCATCCTTTTTTTTCTGTTTTTCAAAGTGTTCTTGTTCATAGACTTTTCTATCTGTGAAAAATCTACACTGTTTTTGATCTTACCAGAACTTTTTTTTCATTGCAATGATTTCATCTGTATCTCCTGAATCAAAGTCACAACCATCTTCCATAACATTATTTTCACTGTTGAGGCAAGAGACATTGTTTCTGAGGCCTAAACCTGTTGAAGTATGAAATTTGTGAAAATCAGATTTAAAATCATCCCTTACAACTTCAAAGGGATCATTTTCAGATTCATTGGAGGGCCATGTCGTTTTCTCTGTTTTCCTGTCTTGCAGTCATTAGTCTTAATTCATCTTCAGAATCAATATCATCATCAGATATGCTATTTCTGTTTTAGGTAATTTCTAAACCAGAAAAATACATTTTAAAATTTCTGATGATCATCATCAGTTGTAGAGGGTAATTTAGGGGTAATGGAATTATGAAGTGTTTTGTTTTTTGTGCAAATTGTTGTATTAAATGCGGACTCTCCGTTATGCTACTCGGTTTTGATCTCATGGTTAGAGATGCGGCGGAACCACATTCTTCTGCATTTTCATTGTCTTCTTGGCAGGGCTGTGAAAGGCAGAGAATTCTCTTCGCTATTCTTACCACAAGATCATTCTCTCCTTCCAGTTCCCAGGTGAGGTTGGATACAGGGACAGCATTTGTGAAATCCTCCCCTATCTTTTTAAAGTTGTAGCAGTATTTTGAGGGATCATATTTTATGATTTTACGTTTATGTTCATCCTTTACATGAAGGACAGGGAAGACTCTTCCAGATTTACTCACAGCCCAGTTTTTGTGCCCTGGTGCATCTCTTCCTGGCACAGTTTTCACATGGAAATCCACCATCTTCATCTTTTCTAACAAGCTGGTGTGATGGCGGCATTTTAATAGATGTGAGGACTTCAGAGAACCCGTCTGAATTTCCATCTGGGGGCTGGTCAAGTGGGCTGCAGTCCAGCCCTGGGAGGAAAAGGTGACATGAACTGACCCGAACCTGATGTGTCTGGGTCACTGCTGGGTCAGCTTATTTAATGACCTGAAGCCTCAGCTTTCTTATTTAACCGGAGAATAGTGTTATACGTGTCTCCCAGGCTTGTGTGAGTTCAAAATGAGCCACGCGTGACAAGGTTGCGGGCAGAGCCTGGCATGCCGCCCCTGCCCAGCGCAGACCACCTCACCGCAGTTACTTCTCTCCTCGTAGTCTCATCACTGCCATTATTGCAGTTGCCCGCACAGTACCCCACGCCACAGAGACACATGTTTTTTCTTTTCTGGCCCTGTGGCATGTAGGATCTTAGTACCCTGACTGGGGATCAGACCTGTGCCCCCTGCATTGGAATGGTGGAGCTTTAACCACTGGACCACCAGCAAAGTCCCACCAAGTAGAAACATTTACTAACCCCCTAGGATATTCATATTTTAAACTCCTTTAGGCAGAGGATTTCTTATTCACAGCTATTTCAGTTCCAGGTTATGTCGGCTCAGTACCCATGATTTCTTATGCAAAAGCTCTACAGGAGAAGGAAGCAGGAAGCTTCTGGCCTTTGCAGGGCATCTAGGCCTGGCAAGGTGTTTGCATTAAGTGTCCTACAATTTGAGTTTCCTGTTCTGGTATTCAAAGGTTGAACACCCTATATGCAAATGAACCAGCTGCTCCCCTGGCTCCTGGCTGTTGGGTGTCCTTCAGCTGAGGTGATTTGCAAGAATCAACAGTGAGGCTTGTTGTTGCCTTGCGCCTATCTCATTTGTGTCTGCCCATGTGCTTTACCTTCTTTCCAACTTCCTGTTCTGACCTTCCCATCCAACTGCACGTCACAGGCAGCACATCTGATTTTATTTTTCCTACAGATAGAGGGTTTAGAGTATTTAGGAATCCAGAAAACATGAGCCAAAATTGGATATCTGGGTCATGTTTTATCCTTTTGTCTAGGAATATTTGGGGATTTAGGGTTTGAAGAGAAAACAGTGAAGTTCTTTTACGTTATATGTTCTTTTTTCTAAAGGGCTTCTGAATTTCTGAGACTGTGCAGAAGCTGTTTTTGAACTGGTCATGTATCTTTCAGACGTTATTGGTGTCTCAGTAGCAATACTTTGCTGATCTTGACTGATTCTGTGTTGGTTTTCCAACATTTAGTTATTTGGAAGCCTAGCTCTCCAAATTACTAGCTGTGTGAAGTTGGGATCGTGGGATGTTCTGAGCTTCTGTGTCCTTATCTCTAAAATGACAGTGACAGAGACAGTCTAAAATGGCCTGCAGAGTTGTCTGGACAGAATGAGATGTCATAGGAGGATGACAATCGACCATTCACGTTGCTGTGATTTGAGCACCTTCTGTGTACCTGTGCTGTTTTAAGCACAGGACTTTATTTCATCCAGTCCTTCACAGTCTGTGTGCTTAGGTATCATTATTCCCAGGTAATGGACCAGGAGCTCAGAGAGGGTCTGTGACTTGCCCACCATCAGCCAGGGGAGTGACCGTAGTTGTCTGACATAACTGTGCTAGCAAGTGTAAGGAACTGATTTAGAGCAGGAGTTGGCAGACAATTACCACAGACCGCATCTGGCCCACAGCTTGTTTTTTACAAATAAAGTTTTATTTATAAACACAACCATGGCCATTTGTGTGCCTGTTGTCTGTGGTTCTTGTGCCAAAAGCCTAAAATGTTTACTCTCTGATCCTTTAGGGAACGTGTGTGCTGTGCATGGGGTGAGGCTTTGATGGTATGGGTGTCCAGAATGCATCCATGGTTCAGTAAAACTGGATCCTGGGAGGTAAAGAATTTTGCAAAGTCCTCTTTCTGATGATTTCATGTTCTTTTTATCATTCTAAGGAGCTTTGGGCTCAGGATCTGAACAAAGTCCGTGAGCGGATGACGAAGTTTATTGACGACACCATGAGGGAAACTGCTGAACCCTTCTTGTTTGTGGATGAGGTGAGTGCGCTCCCTGTCCTGTGTGCATGGCTTTTGGATTCACATTGCTGTCCTCTGGAGTGTATTTTCTAGGCCTCTTCCCTTAGAGGGCTTTGCTGTTAGATGTCCCTAGACTGATTCTCTCAGTCAAGAGCTGTCTTTTCCCCCAGTCCTAAACCCTCGGAGCCTTTGGTTTTTCTCCTCCTCCTCTGTTTGATCACGTAGGTGAAATCTTTTCTTTTGCCGCTAGAGGGAGTTGCTGCCAGTGACTCTTAAACCATTACAAGCACAGCACCAGAATTCTGAGGTTTACGCGGCTCTTGCGAGATGTGGCAATGGTGCACTTGGCCCTGCGTGAGGCAGCAGGGGCCGAGGGGAGCTGGGGAGCGCCCTCGCTCCATGCAGGGTTGTTCCCAGGAGGCAGAGTGTCACTCAGGCAGGCCTCTCTTTCCCTTTTTAAGGAGTCGGGAACTGGCATATGAAATTTCCTGCCTTTTAGGTATCACGACCCTGGCAGTCTTCTGTCCCTCACCTCGGATGGTGCGTTCACAAATGTTCCTGGTATTACTGTCCCCAAACACTTGTATATGGGCAGCACATACTCTTGTAGCCTCCAATACTTGAGGATACTTATTGAAAAGGAAATCACCTGTATAGGTCAGCGAAGCGTGTGTTCATACAGCCTGTTGCAATCTGAGTTTTCGGCTTTGGCAACTTGGGTAACTGAGGCCAGGGGGCCGCGTGTTGAATCTTCACGTACCATCTCCCCGAGCTGACACAGGCCCGTAAGAACCAGTCGACCCCCGTGTGCTGATTCCCCCCTGTGTTTGTGACTCTCCTAGTTCCTCACGTACCTGTTTTCCCGGGAGAACAGCATCTGGGATGAGAAGTATGACGTGGTGGACATGCAGGACATGAACAACCCCTTGTCTCATTACTGGATCTCCTCGTCTCACAACACGTGAGTCTCCCTGCCAGCCTGTGGCCCGTCGGGCAGGAGAACGGTGGTACGGAGGGCGCTCCAGGGCGCTGCTCGGCAGAACGTGTGGGCAGTGGGCAGAGTGCAGGCCCTCGCTGCTCAGACTGGGATATATGAAGCTTCTGGAGGGGAGGGGAGATGCATCTGTCTTTCCTAGTTGGTATTGCCATAGTAGCCCTTTTTAGTGGCCCTAAGAAGCGAGTCGACAAAGCCAGTTTGCACAGTTTGGGCATCTGATTCATAGTTGTTGAGTCTCTAAGTCACATCCGACTCTTTATGACCCCAAGGACTGAAACATACTAGGCTCCCCTGTCCTTCACTATCTCCCTGACTTTGCTTAAACTCATGTCCGTTGAGTGGGTGATGCCATCCAACCATCTCATCCCCTTTTCCTCCTGCCTTCAATCTTTCCCAGCCTCAGGGTCTTGTCCAGTGAGTCAGCTCTTTGTATCAGGTGGCCACAGTATTGGAGCTTCACCTTCAGCATCAGTCCTTCCAGTGAATATTCAGGGTTGATGGACTGCTTTGTTCTCCTTGCTGTCCAGGGACTCTCAAGAGTCTTCTGCAACACCAGAGTTAGAAAGCATCAATTCTTTGGTGCTCAGCCTTCTTTCTGGTCCAGCTCTCAGGAAGGCAGCTGAATTAGTCACTGAACTGACATTTACTGAGAGCTCACCTTGCTCCAGGCCCTGGGCCTGCATTCCATTGCAGGGAGTGTGGGGTCAGTCCCTCGTTGGGGACTGAGATCCCACATGCTGCACAGCAGGGCCAAAAAGTAGGAAAAGTGGGGCTGGGCGCAGGATCAGCCCCTGTCCTCATATGTTTGGAGGGGGAAAGGGCCTCTGCTCAGTCTTAGCAATGAGCAGGAGTTGGTGAGGGAAGAACAGGTGGCGAGGCGAGGAGGAGGGCTTGAGACACAGGAACAGCACACGCAAATGTCCGGGGGTAGGAGGAGCTGAGCGGAGTCTAGGAAGACTAGAGCAGAGACCCCGGGAGGAGAGTGGCAGGAGACGAGGTCAGGAAGAGTCGGTTTGAGTGGAATCTTTGAAGCTCCAGGGAGGGCAGTGGGAGCCCCCCCACTGATGGATTTTAGGCAGGAGAACAGCACACTCAAATGTGTATCTTTGGGAGCTTGCCCTGATTGAAAGAAAAGAGCAGACGGGAAGGGGGAGCGGATGTGCCCCTCAGGCTCTCGTCCTCCGTCTGCCGTATAGGGTGAGAGGGTGGGGGCCTTCGGTCCTGGGCTGTTGGCTGGTACTTTTCTGAGTGTCGGTCCAGACAGGAGTTGGAGAGAAGGCCCTTAGGTTTGTCTCCAGGCATTTTGGAAGACACCTTCCTATTCGGGGGCAAAGGGACTTCATAGTTCTCGTCCCTACCTTTGATCTGAGTACGTGTCTTAGAATGGCGAATTCTGCTAAACCCAGAAGATAACTGAGCTACACAGACTCTTAAAGGGAGGGGCATGGGTGGTAAGGAGGCGAATGATAAAAATTGGTCTTTCTGCTTCAGTTTTGGGGGCCACAGTTCACGGGTTAGCAAGTTCCATTTATCCTGTGCCCAGCCTGGGGCACTGATGTCCGAATGATGGT
>SJYC01101841.1:0-31344 GCA_006408675.1 Madoqua kirkii
TAAGCAAAACTTAACCTTTCCTTCCATCATCAGTATTGGCAACAAGCCACGTGGGGCTTTGTCATCAGCAGAAATCATGGATATTTTCATATCACATTTGGAGTTGTTGCAAACATCTCAAAGTGTGCTCATCGTGACTGTGAAATTATGATGGTTATTAGCTCTGCCTCTAGGTATTATGTGAGGTGTTAATAAAGAGGCATGTCTATTAGTATGTTACAGGATTTTTATTTACTGTCTTAATAGTTGTATTTCAGTATCATTGGTTTCTCTTACAATTTTATGCATTATGAGTGTTGTTCTGAGGAAAGGATCTGTCCTCTTCCCCAGGCTTCAGAGGTGGGGCCCATACAGCGCTGGCCAAGCCTGCCTTAGGGCACCATCCTTGTGTGCGCGATGCTGGGTCGCAGGCACGTGGAGATCCGGCTCACAGAAAGGGGAACACAAGGGGTCCAGGGCGAGGGATGCCTGGTAGGCAGGCGGGACGTCAGTGGGGCAGGCCTGGCCTCTCCTGGCCTGGACCGAGAACTTAGTCACATGACCACCCCGCCTGCAGGGGCACTGATACTAGCAGGGAAGCATCGGTGGGAGAGGCGACGTGGATCTTGGTGTCAGCCAGCAGGTCCGTGGGAAGGACGGACAGGGGTTTACCAGGCAGAGAAGCGGGAAGGCCCTTCAGGTTCGGGGTGGGTGCTGCATGAGGTGTGTTCCCTGGATTGTCACTGGGCCACGAAGACGCACTGGGGACATACCCTACATGTCGGGAGGTCACAGTCTGGTGGGGAGACCAACCTCTAAGCGGAGGAGAACCGAGCAGGGAGGGGGCTTCGGCCGAGGCACATCCAGAGGGGAGGACCCTGGTGTGCCCTAGGGCCAGAGCAGTAGCATATTTGGAGGAACTGGCTGAGATTTGGGGGTAGATTTCCCTGAGAAGTTCAGGGAAGCTTCTAGCATTCCAGGAGAATGAGAGGCAGAGGGGGCTTGGCCGGGGAGCGTCCACAGCTTCTCAGGTTTGGTCGGTGAGTCTTCAGGGGGCCTCGTTGCCTCTCTCCGCAACTTCCCTCTGTGTCCGTTAGGACAGCTCTCTGCCTGTCCCCAGGGACTTCTCTGCTCTCGTTTCACGGTGTGAAGTAGCACACGCCCCTTTAGGAGCAGTCATGGGCTCACCCCTGTTACCTCGTGACTCACCGCTCTCAATTTCAGGGAAGGGGGGTGGAAATAGCGTCTGTGACCCAGTCGGTGAGTGCTGCGCGCTGGCCTGGTTCACGCTCATGGATGGTACTCTGTCTCACGACAGCCCCGAAGGACGGGTCATCCGGGCCCCCGGCCCCTCGACAGGGGAGGCCACGGGTGCAGAGGTTGACTCGGCGGAGGCTGCACAGTTCCTGCCAGAGATGTCACTTGGGGCTGTTAAAATGGGACGTTTATGTCCTGCTACGGCATGTATCCCGCTTGCCCACTGCCTTACGGGACCCGGCGGGGCTCTGTCACCCCCATTTTACAGGGAAAGTTACTGAGACAGATTGTCATGCGGCCAAGCCCACCCAGTGAGGAAGGCGGTAGGCCCTGAGTTCACGCCTGGGTCTGCCTCCCCATCCAGAGTGCCCTCCACCAGGCCCCCGCTTCCCGAGGCTTGTGCGTGTGATGCGGGTGGTGAGCACTCGCCCGGGTGGATGCCTTCACGATCGCCCTCTTCATCTTGCCGATGGACACGAAGGTTTCAGAGCAGCGTGGCCGCCTGCCCTGGCTCACACAGCTGATCGGCAGCAGCAGGGCTGATGGCACCCACGTCTTCTCAGCCGACCTCCCCAGTGTGCCCGCCCCTGCCCTGCACAGCCTGTGCCCACGGGCGCACCGTGGCCTTGCCTTTCCCTCTGTGCGCGGGAGAATGTGGGCGCGTCGTTGATTCACTGAATATTTATCAAGCAATCACCGTGTGCTAAACTAGCTCAGGAAATTCAACAGGGAGCAAAGCAAAGTTCCTGCCCTCTTGGGGCTGTCTCTTATACACATCTCTTCCCCGTGGTCTTGTCCATCGAGGAGCACTGCTGTGTGGAGCAGCAGCGCCACATGGCCAGGGTGTTCAAGGAGGTGTTTGGAGACCTGCTGCTGACCAAGCCCAAGGAGGCCAGTGCCGACCAGCTGCCGTCGCCCAGCCAGCTGCGCGGGAAGATCATCATCAAGGTAGCAGCTCGGGGCGTCACGCGCGCAGGGGAGCTGGGGTCCCGGGCTCGCTGTTCTCGCTAACTCCGCAGCTGACCCGGGCAAGGTCACTTAACCTCCCAGCGCCTGTGTCCTTGCTGTCTGGGGGCTCACGATAGAAACCACACCGTCAGTGTGCCGTGAGTACAAATGCGAAAGAGTGTGTGCAGAGTGCCTGGAACCACCCTGCCCCCCAGCAGAGTCCCGGACGCATTCACTCAGTGTCACTCACTCGTCTTGGCAGCTCTTCACCACGTTCCTCTCCATCAGGCCCTCACAGTGTGCTGGGGCTGTTCCAGTGAGACCCAGGCTTCGTCCTTGCCCTTGGGAGCTCCCAGGGTAGCTCGGGAGGTGGACTGGAGGTGGACAACTGCCCCCAAAGGACTGTGTGCTCCAGGGGTGATGGGGTTGGCAAGCTGGGTGCTGTGGGAGGGGGATGAATGGCAGCCAGGAGCACCATGGAGAGGGTGACATTTGGGCCAAGAGACCCGATGGACAGTGGCTTAAAGCACGGCAGTTCAAGCCCTTGTGCAGGAGAGTGGACTCTGGTCCACCAGGTTGTCCAGGGACCCAGGACCCTCTCTCCTTGTTCTGTGCTCTCCCAGGGAAGAGGTTTTCAGGTGAGGGCCTTCAGAGCCCCCAGGAGCCCACAGGTAGAATTGGGGGTACAGCACGGTGGCATGTGAACTTGGGGGCAGAAATGTTGCCTCTTTGTTAGCATGTAAGCAAAACTTAACCTTTCCTTCCATCATCAGTATTGGCAACAAGCCACGTGGGGCTTTGTCATCAGCAGAAATCATGGATATTTTCATATCACATTTGGAGTTGTTGCAAACATCTCAAAGTGTGCTCATCGTGACTGTGAAATTATGATGGTTATTAGCTCTGCCTCTAGGTATTATGTGAGGTGTTAATAAAGAGGCATGTCTATTAGTATGTTACAGGATTTTTATTTACTGTCTTAATAGTTGTATTTCAGTATCATTGGTTTCTCTTACAATTTTATCATTATGAGTGTTGTTCTGAGGAAAGGATCTGTCCTCTTCCCCAGGCTTCAGAGGTGGGGCCCATACAGCGCTGGCCAAGCCTGCCTTAGGGCACCATCCTTGTGTGCGCGATGCTGGGTCGCAGGCACGTGGAGATCCGGCTCACAGAAAGGGGAACACAAGGGGTCCAGGGCGAGGGATGCCTGGTAGGCAGGCGGGACGTCAGTGGGGCAGGCCTGGCCTCTCCTGGCCTGGACCGAGAACTTAGTCACATGACCACCCCGCCTGCAGGGGCACTGATACTAGCAGGGAAGCATCGGTGGGAGAGGCGACGTGGATCTTGGTGTCAGCCAGCAGGTCCGTGGGAAGGACGGACAGGGGTTTACCAGGCAGAGAAGCGGGAAGGCCCTTCAGGTTCGGGGTGGGTGCTGCATGAGGTGTGTTCCCTGGATTGTCACTGGGCCACGAAGACGCACTGGGGACATACCCTACATGTCGGGAGGTCACAGTCTGGTGGGGAGACCAACCTCTAAGCGGAGGAGAACCGAGCAGGGAGGGGGCTTCGGCCGAGGCACATCCAGAGGGGAGGACCCTGGTGTGCCCTCGGGCCAGAGCAGTAGCATATTTGGAGGAACTGGCTGAGATTTGGGGGTAGATTTCCCTGAGAAGTTCAGGGAAGCTTCTAGCATTCCAGGAGAATGAGAGGCAGAGGGGGCTTGGCCGGGGAGCGTCCACAGCTTCTCAGGTTTGGTCGGTGAGTCTTCAGGGGGCCTCGTTGCCTCTCTCCGCAACTTCCCTCTGTGTCCGTTAGGACAGCTCTCTGCCTGTCCCCAGGGACTTCTCTGCTCTCGTTTCACGGTGTGAAGTAGCACACGCCCCTTTAGGAGCAGTCATGGGCTCACCCCTGTTACCTCGTGACTCACCGCTCTCAATTTCAGGGAAGGGGGGTGGAAATAGCGTCTGTGACCCAGTCGGTGAGTGCTGCGCGCTGGCCTGGTTCACGCTCATGGATGGTACTCTGTCTCATGACAGCCCCGAAGGAGGGTCATCCGGGCCCCCGGCCCCTCGACAGGGGAGGCCACGGGTGCAGAGGTTGACTCGGCGGAGGCTGCACAGTTCCTGCCAGAGATGTCACTTGGGGCTGTTAAAATGGGACGTTTATGTCCTGCTACGGCATGTATCCCGCTTGCCCACTGCCTTACGGGACCCGGCGGGGCTCTGTCACCCCCATTTTACAGGGAAAGTTACTGAGACAGATTGTCATGCGGCCAAGCCCACCCAGTGAGGAAGGCGGTAGGCCCTGAGTTCACGCCTGGGTCTGCCTCCCCATCCAGAGTGCCCTCCACCAGGCCCCCGCTTCCCGAGGCTTGTGCGTGTGATGCGGGTGGTGAGCACTCGCCCGGGTGGATGCCTTCACGATCGCCCTCTTCATCTTGCCGATGGACACGAAGGTTTCAGAGCAGCGTGGCCGCCTGCCCTGGCTCACACAGCTGATCGGCAGCAGCAGGGCTGATGGCACCCATGTCTTCTCAGCCGACCTCCCCAGTGTGCCCGCCCCTGCCCTGCACAGCCTGTGCCCACGGGCGCACCGTGGCCTTGCCTTTCCCTCTGTGCGCGGGAGAATGTGGGCGCGTCGTTGATTCACTGAATATTTATCAAGCAATCACCGTGTGCTAAACTAGCTCAGGAAATTCAACAGGGAGCAAAGCAAAGTTCCTGCCCTCTTGGGGCTTATATTCTAGCAGGGGAGACGGAGGAGTTAGATACGTAGGTACACACAGGGCTGAAGAGCATGAAGGTCAGCTAAAGAGTATGAGGGTTACGTATATCTGGGGGCTTGAGAGTGACAGGGGCGGGAAGGGGGCGGAAAAGGGGCGTGTGGGCAATTTCAGTCACATAGACAAGCGAAGCGCCTCTGGGGCGGTGACGCCAGGTGCAGAGCTGAAGGTGGAGAGAGAGCCAGGCAGAGAGAACCGGCAGCGCAGAGGCCCGAGGCGGGGCGGTGCAGGTGGATGCTGCGCTGACGGGGTGGAGGTGCAGGCCCCACGGTCCTGACTCTGGGCTCAGGAAGACGGGCTCTGTGTGTTCTTCCCCTCAGCATAAGAAGCTGGGCCCCCGCGGTGACGTGGACGTCAACATGGAGGACAAGAAGGACGAGCACAAGCAGCAGGGCGAACTGCACATGTGGGACCCCATCGACCAGGTGCGGCTCCCCGCGCCCGCCCAGGGCCCTGAGCCGCCGCCCCCTCACCCGCCCGCCCAGGGCCCTGAGCCGCCACCTGCCCGCCGGCCAGCCTGCCCCACGCACAGCTCGCTCGAACTGAACTGGCCAGCTTTAGGAGACTGTGTTTTTCTTTGGCCTTATGAATGTTTCATTTTGAAATAATTTTATATTCAGTGTAACATGCTATAGATTCTCAGGCAGAAATGTAGACACACACACAGACAGACACACACTGATGCCCCTTTCCCCCAACACACACACATACACACACACACACACACACACACACTCTCCTCATACATCCTTCACCTGGTACACACACGCACACACACACTCCTCATACATCCTTCAGCCAGTTTCCCCAGATAATAACATCCTCTGTAACCAGAGTGTAATTGTCATAACCAGGAAGTGGAACACGGGCTACATTACTGTGGACTAATTTATGGGCCTTATTCCAGTCTGTCCACTGACATCCTTTTTCTGGTCTAAGGGGTGCAATAATGCAATTAGTTGTCCTAACTCCTTGGTATCCTCCAACCTGAGATAGTTCCACTGGGAACATTATCATCATTATTATCAGCTGTGCCACACGGCTTGCAGGATCTCAGTTCCCCAATCAGGAGTTGAACCCAGGTCCCCTGCGTGGAAGCATGGAGTTCTAACCACTGGACTGCCTGGGAATGCCCAAAGTAACATTGATTTTTGATAAAAATGAGGCGTTTTGAATGTTAATGCCCCTTCTCATATCTTTTAACCTAACATGGCAATCCATTTGAGTAGGTATTGATCAAATGATCGATTGAAGTATATAATTGATATAGAGTGTTGTATTAGTTTCAGGTGTATAGCAAAGTGATTATTATAGATTTTATATATATATATGTAATACCAACTCCAGTATTCCTGCCTGGAGAATCCCATGGACAGAGTAGCTTGGTAGGCTACAGTCCACGGGATCACAAAGAGTCGGACACGACTGAGTGACTTCACTTTCACTTTTCACTTTATATATGTAATATTTGTTTTTCTGCAAATATTTGAGTATTTTTTACATGTCCTTATAGCCTAGAAATAGAGCTTAAAAATGGCTAAATAAAGAATTAAGTCATATTTAAATGTTGAAGAAAGGGTCTCTAGACAGACTGGCTGAGAAATCGTGAAAGTTTTAAAAGGAAGATGAAACAGAAAAAGACAGTCATGAAGACAAGCACAGAGAAAACAATCCCATGATTCATAAAAGGCTTGAAATTAAGTGAATATGATACTGCATTGTGTCTACTTAAGACATACTGCATAAAGAAGTCCTCAAAATGCTAAAAAAAAAACCCCAGAATAATAGGTGTTTTAAAGGAAACACCTCACAGGGGCTTGAGTTCAGTGAAACCACCATAACTGGCTACAGGCGTGGGAAAGGCAAGTCCCCAGGGTGATGCCAGGCAGGAGCCTTGGGCCTCAGAGTTGATGGAGCAGAGATTTTGAGGGGAGAGCTAATGCTGATCTTACTTTGTAGAAATGGACTCGGCACTACTGTGCCATTGCCGATGCCAAGCTGTCCTTCAGCGATGACATTGAACAGACTGTGGAAGAGGAGCTGCCCCTGGTAGGTGGAGACCTATATTGCTCCTCTCATCCGGTTCAGGCCTGGACATGCTCAGCCCATCCATGGAGCTGCCTCTCTGGGTACCAAGGCTTGCCTGGCTCTTCTCTGATCGGTTGGCTGGCCCATGTGCTTAGCCGATGAGGCTTAAGAGTCTGTCCTGCTCTCTGAAAGGCAGGATTGGCCTGTGCTCCCTGGGGAGGATGAGGACATCTGGATGCTCCGTTCAGCCCCACTCCCTGCCCTCTGCCCCTGGGCTGCTGACCGTCCTTGGTGCTGTTCCCTGAGTGCAGCCCCCAGGGTATTGTAGCTTTCAGACTTCCTATACGATAGAGTTGAGGCTGTAGTGGGCCATGACTCAGGAGGCCACCACAAATTGGGGCTGTCAGGAGGAGGTGGCTGGCCGGGGGAGGGCGGTGGAGGCTGGCTTCCCAGGCCTCTTGGGGTGAAGGCAAGCTGAGGCCATCCTTGGTCTGTTATCCAGTCCCCTGAAGCAGCGTGCACAGATGGACCGGTCTGGTGATGCTTGTCCTGGTTTTCAGAAGCCTCTCTTTCCTTTGTGGCCTAGGATATACCCCCTACAGAGCTGCATTTTGGGGAGAAGTGGTTCCACAAGAAGGTGGAGAAGAGGACAAGTGCCGAGAAGCTGCTGCAGGAATACTGCGCTGAGACAGGGGGCAAGGATGGGACCTTCCTGGTGCGGGAGATGAGACCTTCCCCAACGACTACACCCTGTCCTTCTGGTAATGCCCCTCTGTCCAGGCCATGCCCACCTTCTCGCCACAGCTGGTGGGATTGAGGGGCCATGTGGCAAGTGGTACCAGCTTAGGGTGGGTTTGGGTGGAGCTAGGCTAGAAACCGAGGCTTCCCTGGTGACTCAGTGGTAAAGAATCCACCTGCAGTGCAGAGCCACAGAAGACACGAGTTTGATCCCTGGGTCGGGAAGATCCCCTGGAGAAGGGAATGGCTACCCACTCCAGTATGGGAAATTCCATGGGAATTTCCTGGGAAATTAAGTGACTATGATACTGCATTGTGTCTACTTATAGACATACTGAATAAAGAAGTCCTCAAAATGCTAAAAGAACCCCAGAAATTCCTGGAGTTCTTGGAATTTGCCTGGGAAATTCCATGGACAGAGGAGCCTGGCAGGCTGCATAGGGTTGCAAAGAGTTGGACACGCCTGAAGTGGCTTAGCATGCACTCATGGGCTAGAAACCCAGACTTCATTTAGTGAGTTTTGGGGGGCAAGACTTGGGTGGAGTGAGGCCCCGAAACGTCATCTACATTAGTGATATTTCGGTGCAATATCAAATATTGTAACCTTATCGAACTGTGGCGAGGCTGTAGTGAGCTCATCTACATTAATTCATTGAAAGATACTTATTTTGGGGGACTTGCTCAGTGCTAGGCACAGTGACTTAGCAATGACCAGGCAGACAT
This sequence comes from Madoqua kirkii, assembly GCA_006408675.1. Taxonomy (NCBI): domain Eukaryota; kingdom Metazoa; phylum Chordata; class Mammalia; order Artiodactyla; family Bovidae; genus Madoqua; species Madoqua kirkii. The sequence continues at coordinate 8,456 of SJYC01101841.1, forward strand.
GCCCCCTGTCCTCTTGGAAATTGGGGTCTGAGGATGGAGATGGACAGTGTAAAAGGAATCACACAAATAATGCATAATTCTAGTGGTGACAAGTGCAATGAAAAAAATGCAGGACGTTATGAACGTCAGTGAGAGTGGGATCTGGTGTGATGTTGAGGGAAAAATCAGGGAAGACTTCCTGAAAGAAATGGTATTTAAATTGAGACCCAAAGGATAAAAATTCTAATATTAACAATGTACAAATAATAGTGAGAGCTAACACCTGTAGGAGGCTTACCATGTACCAGGCAGCATTCCAGGCACATTCTGTGTGTGTGTATGATCTTGTTTCATCCTCAGGATATCTCTGTGAGGCAGATACTGCCATTATCCTTGTTGGATCACTAGGATCGTAATAGGGAGGCTCAGAGGGGACAAGTCACTTGTTCAAGGTCACTTAGCTCATCAGTGGCAGAGTCAGGATTGGAACCCAGGCTGTCTGGCTCCAGAGGAGCAGTTATGTAGTAAAGGGAACAGCAGGCAGAGGAAGTAGGTGGAATGTTCTGGAATCCAGGCTTAAGGAGTAGCTGGTGTGGAAGCCCTGGTGGGTTCAAAGAGCAGAGGGAGGCCTGTGTGGCCTCACACAGTGTCCACCCTGGGGGCTGCGGCTGCACCTCTGGCCCGTCCTGCATCCTCTGCTGCCCCGGGTGCAGGAGGAGCCCACTGGGCTGGCTTTGATGGGGTCCCTCTCCCTGCAGGCGGTCGGGCCGCGTGCAGCACTGCCGGATCCGCTCCACCATGGAGGGCGGGACCATGAAGTACTACCTGACCGACAACCTCATGTTCACCAGCATCTACGCCCTCATCCAGCACTACCGCGAGACACACCTGCGCTGCGCTGAGTTCGAGCTCCGGCTGACTGACCCCGTGCCCAACCCCAACCCGCACGAGTCCAAGCCGTACGTGTGCCCGTGCTCTGGGGGCGCGAGTCGAAAACGCCAGCCTTGCGGGTGGGCTGGGGCCCGCGTTCGCACGAGGCTCCTCACCTGGGCCCACCAGGGTCTCTCTGAGTTCCCCAGGACGGCTGCCATCCAGAAACCTGCTGCCTGTTCCTCCTGCCTCTCCCTCTGCCGCTCCCATCCTTTCTTCTGCTTCGTCTTCAGAGTCCCGAGGTCTTGGGCTTTGATTTTTTCAGAGACTAATTCTGACCTGGTGTTACCATGCTATTTGTCAGAGCTCATTCCTGTTGGTCTGAAAGCAAAAAAAAAAAATTGTAAAGAGAATATCGCTGAGACCTTGCAAAGGGCTAACTAGTTCTGAAAAGAAAAGAGGAATTTTTAAGCAGAAGCCTGCTCAAGTGCACCTTTCTGAGGAAGCCATATAGCTGTGACAACTCTGATTTTTCCTTTTCTTGTCTGTATTGAAGTGGATGGCCTTAAAATTTGCTATTTTGCATCTTTAAAATTAACTCCCAGGCCCTCTAAAACCCCGTTCTGTGTGTTCTCTGCCTCTGGCTTTCTGAGACACTGCAGCGGCTGGGTCACGCTCTGGGGCTTGTGGTCTGGGAGGGGGTTAAAGATTTAAGATGATTTATTCTCTCGTGCTCCAAGCAGACTCCCTACACGGGTGCTTCCCCCGAGCTGTGTCTGGTGATCGTTTTCAAAGTCGCTGTCTCTAGAGGGGATTTCGGGTGGGGAGGCCTGCTGGGTAGTTTCCGTGGTGGGCTCCAGGGTCCTATCTCAGGCCTCCTGGGGGCCCACCACGTCCTCCTCCGCTGCCAGGCTTAGCGGCCTCTCCCCTGGCCATTTCCCCCGGCCTGTGCTGCAGGTGGTACTACGACGGGCTGAGCCGCGGAGAAGCGGAGGACATGCTGATGAGGGTCCCCCGGGACGGGGCCTTCCTGATCCGGAAGCGGGAAGGTACCGACTCCTACGCCATCACCTTCAGGTGAGTCTCTGGGCTGCAGCCACTTCTCACTCTGCAGAGGCGCCGGGGCAGGGCGGGTGGGAGAAGAAAGCGGGAGCTGCAGGTGGGCGCTGAGCCCAGTGTCCTCCGTCCAGAGTGTCAGCTGTGACGGGGACAGTGATAGTGACGTGATAGCAAAAGCAGATGCTAACGTGTGCTGTCAGCATGCCAGGCCCGGCTCTGGACTCCCGAGAGTAATGTGGTTTACATGATTCACTTAATCTTCCCCAAACTCCATGGGGTGAGCGTGACCCGTACCCCTACTTTTTGGAGGAGGAAACTGAGGCACAGGGCGATGGAACGGCCTGCTGAAAACATGCAGCCCGTTAACGGTGGAGGTGGAGTTTGCACCCCAGCAGCGCTGCAACCCAGATGGGCGATGCAGCTCCCGTCTCCTCCCATCCACCGCTGCCACTGACTGCCAGTGGGCAGGCCGTGTGGGCCAGCCATCTCAGGGCCGTGGCTCTCTGTGTTAATTCTACCCCAAGACACCTGAGTCCTCCAGTTCCCACCGAAAGCAGTATGAGGGAGGGTCAGACCCTGTTCATCAAACTGCCCCTCCATCTCCCCATCTGCAGGCTCCCCTGCATGTTCTTGGTGATGGTAGTGGAGTACTGGGTGCCAAAGACTGGGTTCCCAGGTGATGTTCCAGACACTGGGCCACCTGCAGGGCCTCACCTATTTATTTTCATTTGTTTATTTTTAAATTAATATTTTTTCAAATACTTAAAAAATATTTATTCATTTATTTTAGCTTTGCCGAGTCTTAGTTGCAGTATGTGGGATCTAGTTCCCTGACCAGGGATTGAACTCAGGGTATCTGCATTGGAGGTGCAGAGTCTTAGCCACTGAGCCGCCAGGGAAGTCCCTTCAAATATTCTTTTGACCTCACTGCATGGCATGTGGGATCTTGGTTGCCTGACCAGGGAGTAAACCTGTGCCCCTTGTGTTGGAAGTGTGGAGCTTGCCCACTGGGCACCAGGGAAGTCCCACCACGTCTGTCTGTCTGGTGCCCTAGGCTGGTGACCGGGCTGTCTGTGGTTCCTGGGCTGGTGTGGCTGTCACCCGGCTGAGGGATGCCAGCCCGGTGTGCTCTCCCCCAGGGCCAGGGGCAAGGTGAAGCACTGCCGCATCAACCGAGACGGCCGGCACTTCGTGCTGGGCACTTCCGCCTACTTCGAGAGCCTCGTGGAGCTGGTCAGCTACTACGAGAAGCACGCCTCTACCGGAAGATGAAACTGCGCTACCCCGTGACCCCCGAGCTGCTGGAGCGCTACAACATGGTGGGTGCCTGTCTGAGGTTACGATTCACCTGTTGGTCCATTCAGCAAACCTTTATCGAGCACGTACATGTGTCCCACACGGCTCTGGGTCCAAAGCTGCAGAGTGGACGCAGGCTCTGCCCCTGTGCTCTCACCATCCCGTGTGGGTAAGACAGACGACACACGAAATGAAGACTATGAGACCCCGTGTCAGCTGATAGGATGAGAGCTACAGACACTGAGCCAGGGTTGCAGACATGCTGAGGGAGGTGGATGAGTGGGTAGATGATGGGGAAGGGGCTGCGGTTCTCAGGGGTGCTCGGGAGGGGCTTGCTGACGAGGAGACGTGGGCAGACACTACGGGAAGTGGAGGAGACAGCCTGTAGCTGTGAGGAGGAAGAAAGAACAGTCAGTGCAAAGGTCCTGAGGTGAGAGCATGCAAGGAGGCAAAGAGGAGAGCTGGTATGGCTGGACCTAAGTGGTCCAGGGTTGGGGCAGAACTACATAAGGATGAAACTGCATGGAGTGGGGCCACACACAGCGGCTTTTATTCTGAGCCACTGGAGGGTTCGTCTTTTTCTGGGAGGGGCCATGCCACGCAGCACGCAGGATCTTAGTTCCCTGACCAGGGATAAACCTGCACCCCCCGTGGTGGAAGTGGTGTCTGGACCGCCAGGGAAGTCCCCATTAGGGGGTTCTGAGTGGTGAAGGGGGCCAATCTGATTATCATGTCCCCGTTCCTCTCGGGCAGATTCAGTACGTTATTGAAAGGAGACTGACTGTGCACTGTCAGGAGCCCTGTGTAGATGCTGGGGGAGCACGGTGGAGCACCGTCAGCCCTTGGCACATTCAGGTTCTAGAAAGGTGCCCCCGGACAGGGCGAGTTACAGTGAAGACGAGAACAGGCTAGGGAGCTGTGGGGTGGGCACTGCATTAGACTGGGCCTGGGAGCTGGGAGTGGGCCTCCTGCAGAGGGTGGGAGGCAGCTGGGGGCTGGAGCGCCTGGGGAGCTGTGAAGGCAGCGGGTTCCAGGTGGGGGGGCAGGCGGGCACAGGACCGCAATGTGGGGTGGGGGCTGCAGCCCAATGAGGGGCCGGGGAAGGGCAGGAGGGGTCTCCAGGGTGCATTGGTGAAGGTCTGCCTGCTGTGTGGAGAGAAGCCCCGCTTTGTGGCATTTGCCAGTTTTTGTGCCTTGAGTACTCCCGCGGTGGTATTTCAAGTTGCCGACATTGAACGTGGGTCAGGAAGAGTGGTGAGCTTGCCCCAGGACACCAGTGCCTCTCAGGGCTTGTATTTTGACAGAGGAGGATGGTGCCTGGCATGCAGTAGGCCCGCGTTGGGGCCTCTCTGATCCTGGGGTAAGATTCCAAGTTTTGGGGAACTTCTTAATCGCTTCTTACTGGCTCTGCCTACAAGGTGAATAAACTGAGTTTTCAGCTCTTCTACTAGAGGGCAGGAAACCATGAGGATGCCTAGAATCCTTGTTCCAAGTTAGGGCTGTCCCGGGAGCTTGAATGATTCCATTTATTTTTCTCTCTTCTTTTACAGGAAAGAGATATAAACTCCCTATATGATGTCAGCAGGATGTATGTGGATCCCAGTGAAATCAATCCTTCAATGGTACAGTGCAGACTTCTGATTCACACTATTACCTAGTCACTAGACTGACATGGATCTTCCCAGGTGGTTCAGTGGTAAAGAAATTGGCTGCCCTGTGTACAGGAGAGGCGGGTTCAGTCCCTGGATCAGGAAGATCCCCTGGAGAAGGGAATGGCAACTCACTCCAGTGTTCTTGCCTGGACAACACCATAGACAGAGGAACCTATCGGGCTATAGTCCATGGGGTCGCAGAAGAGCTGGACATGACTTAGCGATTAAACAACAACACACAGATTGACATAGGGTCTACCCCCAGGTAAAACAGGGCAAGGGAATGTTTCAGAAAACTTGGCCAAAGAATTCTTGGAGGGGAGAATAAATGATGATTGACAAAGTGACATCTGTTTCAGGGAAGAGGTTAATAGAATTCCATCCAAATGTGACTGAGCCTTGCTAAAATTCTGAAGTTTGATGAACCACCTTTGGGCCCAACAGCTTCTAATTGAAAGTCTTTCATATGTTCCTTGCTCACTGACTGAGCCTGTGGTGTTTATAAATTCCACTTGGTTCAGCGACCCCTCTGCCGTGCACACGCTGTCTCGTAATCCCGCCCTGGCTGCTGAGCCATTTCATGCAGGTAGGGCTGGATTTTACTGTTAGCCTGAAGCTCCCGGTTTCATCTTAAACTTAGCTGGAGCTTGCAGAGGAGCGGTGCTGGCGAGTTTTCCATTTGGCAGGGCTGTCTTGTCTGTGATTAGTGTACAGTTCTCACTTTGGAAGGGACACTCTGCTGGTGGGCTCTGTAAAAATCCGGGGATTTTCTTTGAAACTTATAATCCTTGGCCAATGCAAATCCCTTTCAGCAAGCAGTGAAGTCTTGAAAAATTGTGGGTGCATGGAACCGGGTGTGAAGTACATTAGGGGACTTAGCCAAATAGAAAAGAAAAAACCCATTTATTACAACTGACAGATGCTTTGGTTATGAGAATGACACGGCCTCATGTCAGGCAGATGTTGGGGGATGGTGGAGATCACGGTAAACCGAGGACACGCCCCATCTCGAGAGCAGCCACCCCTGTCAGCAGCTGCCATTTCAGAGACCAGGCGGGGTCTTCTGATTTCTCAAGACAAGCTAGTAATCTGGATGTTTGATGTGAAATCTCCCCATTATTAAACCCTGGTCGCTACACCAAGGTATGTAGAGGAAGTCTTCCTATAGTCAGTGAGCCAAGTAAAACATGATTGTATGTGGAGTTTGAGTGCAGGCTGCCAGACCGTGGCAAGTACCTCAAAATAATTATAATTCTTGTGATTGAAAAATGATGCACCAATGAAAAGGGAAACACCCGCCCTGGGCTCGCCATCCTGATGCAGTGGCCATCTGCACCTGTGGGTGTTCCGTCCCCTCTGGTCCTTGTCCGTGAGATGTGTTTTACAGGCCCCACCCCAGCACCTGCCATTTCTGTTCTTTGTTCACCTGCCACTCGGCCACGAGTGAGTTTCTTCACTGCTGATCTACTTAATGACCTTTTTTTCTTGAACCTGGTGGGCCACGCAGTTTCAGTGCAGTGCCTGGGCCAGGTCCCTGGACAGGGAAGCCTAGCGTGTTGCAGTCTGTGGGGTCGGAGAGTCGGACGTGACTGAGCAACTGAACTGAACCTGGACAGGAATTGTAACTTAAAGAGAGTATTTTTTGTGCTGTAGAATATTCTAGGTGGCTGGGCCCCTTTAGCTGTGTCTCCATCGGTGGCCACTTGGGGTGTCTCAGACTGTGCGCTTCTTGTTAACGCTAAAATGAATTTCTTCCCCCGTGAGCTTTTGTGTCTTTCACTGACGTCCTTTGGGTGAGTTCTCAGGACTGGAGTGACGAGGTCAGTAATAACAGGTAACACATACTGATGACCTCGTCGCGAGCATCGAGCTAAGCGCCTGATGGCTCATTAGTCCTCTAACAGCCCCAGGCACTGAGTACCATTTTTGTGCCCATTGTACAGATGAGACAACTGTACACAGCAGTTGAATGATGATGTAAGTGTGCAGCTAGGATTTGGCTGCTCCCAGACATGCACTTGTGGCCACTCTATGGTGCCACGTGCCTGCTTGCTCATGCGATGGGTGGCTCATTTCTCTAGTTCATGAGAGACGTGACATGAGGACCTCTCCTGCCGTCCGTCAGGCTGGAGACTTACTCCTCGTAGACACCACTCCGTGCCACCCCCTCTGCCGCTGGCTGTACCTTCCTCACGGCCTTGGAGTCTGGCAGTGAGCTATAGAGCTTCATGGGGAAAGAGACAACTCTGCTCCCTATGTCCGGTCTGCCCTTGAAGCAGGATGCACAGAAGAGCTGGCTCTGTTTGCAGGTTGAGGAGTCCAGTTCAAAAGCTCCGGTTGGAGTTCCCATGGCAAAGCTCACAGAGCCCACACTGTAAGCATCACAGACTATGTGGTAATGCATATTAATGAAGTCTTTCTCTGCTCAGCCGCTTGCCAGGTGGTTGACTTTGGCCAAGGATGCTTCATCTCTCTGGACCTCTATTTCCTCGCCTGTAAAATGGGATATCATCACTATTCCCTGCCTGTTAGGATTAGGAGGATTAGAGGAGATAACTAGCTAAAAGGCCTAAAACAGGGCTTGGACTGTAGTAAGAACTTAAGAAATGCTCGCTGTTGTCATTTTTATCCTTGCGTGTATTATCTCACTTAATAGTCTCAATGACCCTGTGAAGTATGCAGTGTTTTAATTCCTGTTTCACAGATGGGGAAACAGGCCGAGAGAGCCTCAAGATTATATAGCTCTTGTACAGAAGGGGCAAACCGAGGATTGAGCCACATGTCTGACTCCAGAGCCCCACGCTCCTGAGGAGCAGTTTTGTGGATTCCTTGTGAAAAGCCACATTCCCGTTTCCTTGTGTTGGAGGAGGGGAAGCTGCTGATCTAAGCAGATTGGCAGTCTTGGAAGTTTTCCCGTTAAGCGTTTGCCTGCTGTGTGGGTGTTCATCTTGCCGTGCATTCGTGCTTGCCCAGCAGCAATTCACGGAGGAGGAATTCTGCCCTCAGTTCTGTCTTGTTTCTGCCAGTGCAGAGGCCGCATTTGGTGATTTCGTGGAGGAGCACCTCGGGCACTTGCAGACTGCCAGCATCCCAGGGCATGTCAGGGCATCACCAGTAAAAATGCTGGTGAGGCTCGGGGGCTGCCAGAAACTGTTGAGCTTGAACTGCTGAGCGGGTTGCTGAATATGGGTAATGACGACTTCGGAGATGGTGGGCATGGTGTCGCCTAAAAGGCATGTCCTTCCTCTGTTGAGGAAATACCGGCTCACTCTGAGGTGCCCTGTGTTGCTGTTCAGATGCTCAGTCATGTCCAAGTCTTTGTGACCCCATGGACTATATCACCCCAGGCTTCCCTGTCCTTCACCATTTCCCGGAGCTTGCTCAAACTCATGTCCGTTGAGTCGGTGCTGCCATCAAACATCTCATCCTCTGTCAGTGGGTGTTCATCTTGCCGTGCATTCGTGCTTGCCCAGCAGCAATTCACGGAGGAGGAATTCTGCCCTCAGTTCTGTCTTGTTTCTGCCAGTGCAGAGGCCGCATTTGGTGATTTCGTGGAGGAGCACCTCGGGCACTTGCAGACTGCCAGCATCCCAGGGCATGTCAGGGCATCACCAGTAAAAATGCTGGTGAGGCTCGGGGGCTGCCAGAAACTGTTGAGCTTGAACTGCTGAGCGGGTTGCTGAATATGGGTAATGACGACTTCGGAGATGGTGGGCATGGTGTTGCCTAAAAGGCATGTCCTTCCTCTGTTGAGGAAATACCGGCTCACTCTGAGGTGCCCTGTGTTGCTGTTCAGATGCTCAGTCATGTCCAAGTCTTTGTGACCCCATGGACTATATCACCCCAGGCTTCCCTGTCCTTCACCATTTCCCGGAGCTTGCTCAAACTCATGTCCGTTGAGTCGGTGCTGCCATCCAAACATCTCATCCTCTGTCATCCTCTTCTCCTCCTGCTTTCAATCTTTCCCAGCACTGGGGTCTTTTCCAATAGAGTGTGCTCTTTGCATCAGGTGGCCAAAGTATTGGCGCTTCAGCTTCAGCATCAGTCCTTCCAATGATTATTCAGGGTTGATTTCCTTTAGGATGGACTGGTTTGATTCCTTGCTATCTAAGGGACTCTCAAGAGTCTTCAGCACCACAGTTCGAAAGCATCAACTCTTCGCTGCTCAGCCTTCTTTGTGGTCCAACTCTAACATCTATCTGTACATGACTGCTGGAAAAACCTAGGCTCTGATTTAGGCCAGTTCCCCTTGTGGCTCCTTGGCAATGCAAGCCCTTCGCCACCAGATGGCGGCATAACCCTGGACTAAAGCCGCCCTCTCATTTGAGAAGAACCAAATGTGCCAGAAAGTGCAGCCGCCTCCCTCTTCTTTTGCCTGGCCTGACCCTTTACCTTCTTGTTTTCCCTGAAAGCCTCAGAGAACCGTGAAAGCTCTGTATGACTACAGAGCCAAGCAGAGTGATGAGCTGAGCTTTTGCCGCGGTGCCCTCATCCACAACGTCTCCAAGGAGCCTGGGGGCTGGTAAGGCTAAGGGGAGCTGGGCCCTTCGACCTGTCCCTTTCTAGCGGTGAGACTCAAGCGCTGGCTGAACCCTGACCCCTGTATCTCCTATTCTGGCCTGGCTTTGACCTGTCATACTTTCTCGGGGAAGGTGACCGATATGTGCTCTATTTGTAAAAGTGGGTAAATAGCAATGGCAATTATGATAATGTCATTTATTAATATATATCATATTACATATTATTTTAATTGTAATAGTAGCTGCCATTTATTGAGGTCTTACTGTGTGGCAAGCACTATGCTAATTGCTTTCATACATTATCTAAGCAAATTTGTGTTACAGCCCAGCAGGGTTATGACTGATTATCTCTGCTTTATGTGGGGTTCCCAGGTGGCGCTAGTGGTAAGGAACCTGCCTCCAACACAGGCGTCATTAATGGTGTGGTGGGTCCAGTCCTTGGATCGGGAAGATACTGTGGAGGAGGGCGTGGCAACCCACTCCAGTATTCGTGCCTGGAGAATCCCATGGGCAATGAATAGATGCAGTGAGTGGGGCTTTCCAAAGTTCAGCTGCTGAACACCACAGGCTCTTCCCATGAGGCAAGCCTGTGCATTTTCAATTCAAATTCTTGTGCTGTTGCATAGTCCCATGCCCTGTGCGGTGGCCCCGTCACGGATTCGAGAGGTACATTTAATTAAAGAGGTGCACCCAGGCCACAGGCACCTGGGTGTGTGACAGTTGAGTTATCTCTTCCCCTTTTTTTTTCACCCAGGGAGAAGAATTCTCTGCCCACCCATAGGTTCCCTCAGCAGGTGGTTTCATGGGATGGTTCCTATCTTAGAGCAGTAAGGATTGTTCCTAACCACGAGCCCTTGCAGACTCGGGCACCTCACAAAATTGGTGCTTCTTCCTCTTGGAAGACTGCGGACTGACTTAGAGATCTGAATAGTGGCTCAGATGGGTCAGTGCTGAGTGCCGTCCCAAGGACTTCATTTGAAGTCACTCATGTGGTCCACACAGTGACCCTGTAAGGCTTCTTTTCTCCCCTGCATTTCACAGATGAGGACAGTGAGGCTCGAGAAGCAGTGCCTTGTCCAGGGTCACACAGCAGCCTGAGACTTGAAGCTAGGCCTTCTAACTCAAGTGGCCACGCTCTCGACTCACTCGTGTGCTAGATCCAGAGGTTAACCAGTTGGATTTTTTTTTTCAATTTGGAGAACACCCTCTTTTCAAACCCATTGCTTACCTGGGTCCGCAGAGAATTTTGTCTCAAGATGGTTTGAGAGACTGGAGTGAGTGCTGTTGGCGAGGGGCTGCGGGTAAACCCTAGGCCCTCCTGAGGCGCCCTCCTTGCTTACTCTCTCCCTGGTGTCAGTATCGCCACCTAGTGGGATGCCTGCCTCGAACCACATTTTTTTTTTTTTTTTTTTTGCATCCTTCCAGATTAGAGGACCACGTCATTTTTGTTTAAACCGGGATGCATTTGACAGTGAAAGGAATACATAGTTAATAATTACACCTGGGCCGCAGGTGTAAACAACCCAGTTCTGGGCGCGTGGTCCATACAGTTGCCCATACAGCCAGACTGTGCTGGAGATGGGGCTGGAGAAATGAAGGTTGAAGAGTATGTGAAAGGGGCTCACAGCTGGCAATTCTGTTTCCACCAGGCCGTGGGACAGTCAGTCCTCTCTGCTTGTTCAGGTCAGCAAACATTTGTTAACACATTATTGACCAGGGAATTTTTGCAGAAACTAATGCCTGTGGAGTTAATATGTTTCCAGTCAGTAATGTGTTAAGCGCTGCTAAGTGTAGATTTGATTAAGCCTGAGGAAGGTCACATGTAGAAGGGAAACTGATGGGTAACTGTAAGTTAATGTAAGGTATGGACTGCTTTGACATCTGTGGGGAAAGATGCCAGGGAGCACAGAGGAAGAGCGCTCAGCCTGGTGGAGTCAGGGAAGGCTCCCTGGAAGAGGAAGACCCCGGCTGAGTCTTACATTGTTAGGTGGCTGTAGAGGGCATTGAGTATGGCATAGAAGGTAGAGAGCATGGCAGGGCCATGTGGGGAGCGGGCCACAGACGGTCTGGAATGAATATCAGGTTCAAGTCAGAGAGAGGCAGGAGTTGAGGTCTCTGGGCTAGAGCATTATGATGGCCAAGCTACACAGTCTCAGCTTGATTTTGAAGGCCTCAGTGTGGTGGGGTCAGAAGAGCATTCTGGAAGGAGCCCCCTGGCTGCAGAAAGTGGGCCACGGGAGGGCTCAGAGGAGGATCCAGTCCAGGCATCAGACTGGGGGCATCTTAGAGGTGCGACCAGTTTGTTTGAGTCAAGACAGGTACAAAGGCGATAATGTCTCACGTTGCTAGTGTTGCTACCAAGGTGGGAAGGCCGGGGTGGGGGCCCAGTTTTAGCTGAATAATAAGAACTAACACTGTGGAGTGCTTTACATGTAAACGCAAGACGATGTTAACTCCTGTGGCCCCGGTAAGATCCTCGGAGGGGGACACGGGGGCTGCCCCCACACTCAGATGGAGGGTCTGAGGCTCAGGGCACCGGTGCAGTTGGTGGAGGAGCTGGGACTCGAGTCCAGGCCATCTGACGGCAGACCCTTCCTTACCCCCACCCCCGTCTCTAAATTCACAGCCCTCCCTAAAGGGCCTGGGCCTCTGCTAGAGTCAAGCTTTTGTCTTGTACAGTATCTGATGTCCACTTAAAGCAATGAAACTTTGGACTTGGTGGCTCTGCTAAACACTAGGATCATGATCAGGGGAGGGCGAGCCCCAGTAGTCACTGCTGGGGGACACAGCAGAGGACCCTGCGGGGGTGGGGGTCCTCGCCCAGCCACCGGCCACTCCCCCACCCCAGCAGCAGGGAGCTAGCGAGCAATGATGAGGGTTAACAGCGCTCGGCCGAGGCCCCCACAGTGCCTTCTGTGTTTCCCTAGGTGGAAAGGAGACTATGGGACCAGAATCAGCAGTACTTCCCGTCCAATTACGTTGAGGACATTTCACCAGCAGAAGGGGAGGAGGCGGATAAGCAGGTGAGTCTCCATGGTTCGCTGCAGGGAGGGACCTGCCGATCCTGTTCTGAGGGCTCTGCTGAGCCAGCTCCATGGACACGTTTTTGCATATGTTGCCCTGGACTCCGGACCAGGGACAGCAGAGTGATGGAGAAATTAGGACTGTGCCCGAGCTGTGGGTGAAAGTCTGTGACCAGATAGTCAGGTTTAAATCAGGTTGTGCTGGGCCGGAAGGCTTTGCGTATGCAGGAGGATTCCCTCCAGAGTGAAAACGGCCAGACGGGGAATTTGTCCTTTGCTTAAACCGGCTTGCAGACGAAACCCATTTAGCTTGGCCAGCCAGACGTTCAGAACGTGCTCGGTGTGAGTAAGCAAGCCAGCGCACATTGGGGGTGAGGGGAGGCTCTTCTGGTGACATTGCCAACCTGGTTTCTACTCATTGCCTCTTGCTCAGAAGGCTTGACGAGCAGCTGCTTCAAGGTGAGAGCAGTGCACTGAGGCTGAAATCCTAGACTTTCTTCTGAGAGAGTTGAGGGCAGTCTGGGAAGGCTGCGTGGAGGAAGGGGCCTTTGAGCGCTAAAAGTCAAGTTAGAGTTCACCAGCGAGAGACCGGCCGGAGGGAATTCCAGGTGGGAGGTACAGCCTGAGCCAAAGTGTGGTGGGGGAAACGCAATTCACTGTGCTCGGCCTGAGGCAGAGACGTGACCCTCCCAGCTGTGTCTGTCCCCTGTTGCCCATCACCCACAGTCAGCATGAGCCCGGTGGAGGCTGGGGAGGAGTCCATGCAATGGGCAGATACACAGTTCCACCAGCTTTTCAGAGACCAAGATACTCCCGTCTCACCTGGCCTCTGGGATGGTTCAGACGTGCTGGCAGATGGAGCGGAAAGCCTGGAGGCCAGACTGCAGAGTTTGGGTGTTGGTTCCATAGGACACAGGGAGCCACAGAAGGTTCTTGAGCTGGGCTGGAAAAGGAGGCCAGTCCCATTTCATAATAACGTCACAACAAAGGGTCGAGGGTGTTCTTTTGAAACCATATCTGCAGAAACACTTTAAAACTTGCTCTAGACTGCACAAGGCGCTTTTCTACAGGTTGGGAAATGAAATGCTGGGCCTGCTGGCACCTACTCGCCACTGGGTCCCCGTCAGCAACAGGGTTCATTATTTAGCTCTCTCCCCACGGACGTAGCCTGTGATGAAAATGCATTTTAAACAGTTCCACAGGCAGTGTCTCTGCTAAACGGTGTGCTTTGGAAACTGGTTATCTTTTTATTATTCCCGTTAAGACGAACATGAGTTATGTCTTGTTTCTTCACAGATTATTGAAGACAATCCCTTAGGGTCCCTTTGCAGAGGAATCCTGAATCTCAACATCTATAATGTTGGTATGTGCACACGTGGTCTCAGCCTGGATTCCCACCCAAGGCGTCCCCTCCGCTCCCCGCCCCAAGAGCCTGCGAGACCCTGCTCCTGTCATAACCGCCCCAAGGCTGCAGCTGCCTTCAGCTCAGCCGGGCGTCAGGGAGCCTGGCCTCCCCCTTGGAGCCTGGGGCAGGAGGGAGCCCACAGCCTAGTGGGCCCGGGGTGGCAGGGGTGTGATCTGCACAGAGCTTCCTGGGCCTTTTAAGATGGAAGGGCTGGAGGCAGTGAGGAGAGGCTCTCGGGGCAAGAAGCCGGAGCAGCTTGCTTCTCTGGGGCTGCCCAGGTTTCCAGAGCTGGCTTCCATGTGCTCTGCCCCTCCCACCTCGACCCCCACTCCACCACAGCCCATCAGGCCATTTGCCTCAGCAAGTGGGAGAAGGACTCCCATTCCAATTAACGGATGAGAAAACCAAGCCCCGCAGTGACCATAGGAGCTGCCCGAGGTTCTGCTGCGAGTTATGGGATGGGCTGGATCCAGGGCTTCCCTGGCGGCTCAGATGGTAAAGAATCTGCCTGCAGTGCAGGAGACCTGGGTTCGATCCCTGGGTCGGGAGGATCCCCTGGAGAAGGAAATGGCAGCCCACTCCGCTATTCTTGCCTGGAGAATCCCATGGACGGAGGAGCCTGGCGAGCTCCAGTCCACGGGGTCGCAGAGAGCGGGACAGGACTGAGCAGCTCCGCCGGATCTGGGGCGTCCTGTGCTCCCTCCCCTCGGCCTTTGTGCCACCCTGCGCTGCATTTTCGGGCACAGGCCCGTGGCGCAGGGTGGTGAGTGGGGAGGGGAGTCAGGTCTGAGTTGAGCCTCCGCTTTGGCCTCTGCCAGCGCTGTGACCGTCCGCAGCTGCTCTCCCTCAGCCCGTCTGTTTTCTCTCCTGTGAAACGGGCAGAATGGGAGCAGCAGCCCAGAAAGCGGTGGCGAGGATGAAGCAGGAGAGAGTGGGGTGCGCTCTGCCTAGAGCACTGCCTGGCAGATGAGCCCGGGGGTCTTAGCTGAGGGATTATTTGGCAGATAATGTTTCCTCCTGCAGCCATCCTTTTCTCTGTCTAGAACATGCTTTCTCTGCAGAGAGACCGATTCCACGCTTGGCTTCTCGGGGCTGCCGGCCACGTGTGCCCTATGCCCCTCACTCCAGTCCCTGTCTCCATCTTCAATGGCCAGCTGACTCCCTGGTGGCTCAGGCTCCCTTTTCCTCTCCTTCCTGTGATGAAGATACTGGTGCTCAGGTTTAGGGTCCACCTGGAAGGCAGGGATGATCTCCTGAGATCCTTCCGTATGTCTGCCCAGACCCCCATTTCCAGATAAGGTCACCTTCACATTTAAGGCACGCATTAACACCCAGACTACTGCCTGATCCGAGATAGACGTCCTGTCAGCGCCGCCGTCTGCAGTGGGGGTCGGCTTGGGGTCGTAAGGGAAGGGGCCTGGGGCCTAGACGTCTGGTCTTCTTGGCCTTCTGTCGGGCTGATCAGACTTATGTTATCCTTTTCCCAAAGTAAAAGCCCCACACGGGAAGAACCAGAAGCCTTTCGTCTTTATCTTGGAGCCCAAGAAGCAGGGCAACCCTCCAGTCGAGTTTGCCACGGACAGCGTGGAGGAGCTGTTTGAGTGGTTCCAGAGCATCCGGGAGATCACCTGGAAGATGGATACCAAGGTGAGCCTGGGCAGCTGGGCTCCGCTGAGCCTGGTGTCCTCTGGCATTCGGTCCTCTGCCAAGGGGCGGGTGGGCCCAGGCCACAGCCACGGAATTTGGGGGCAGGGCAGGGAGGGAGCTCAGACAGCAGGAGCATGGTGGAGAGGAAGGGGGTGCTGGGTCTTCCCGGGGCGGGGGGCTGCGTCTTGTGTGAAACCTTTGAAGGTTCAGCGTGTGCGCGGTGACCCTTGATGTGTGAGGCCTGTCCAGCCCCATGTATCTTAACAACAAAGCTTTGCCGTCCTCATTTTAAATGTTATCTTGCTTCTAAATACTATCCCAAGCAGCCTGGATCCTTCCCGTGAGTTCACTGAGCTCATCTCCCTGGACTGGAAAGGGTCCTGGGCATACTGGAATTCGTAAGACCCAGCTCCTTGCTTCCAGAAGTTTCTGTTCTTGTGGAAGCACTTCCACTCTAGATCAGCATGAGCTTTTGAGGATTTATCCTGGAAGGTCTTTCTTTTGTTTCAGTTTTTATTCTGGGGGCCGCCCCCCACAGCATGTAGGATCTTAGTTCCCGGGCCAGGGGTCGAGCCCACACTGCCCTCACTGGAGGCACAGAGTCCTGCCCACTGGCGGTTTTCTGAGAAGGGTGAGGTTCTAGGTAAGAACAAGAGGATTAGAACTAGGCCGACTGGAGTGTGCCTCCTAGCATGGCTGGACCCTGGGCAGGTAATCACACTCCTGGGCCTCGGTTTCCTCTTCAGTAAAACAGGGAGCCGGGTACTTATGTCCCAGGGTGCAGTGAGGACGATGTGGGACGGTGCGTGGACGCCACTGGGCCCGCGCCTGACACACAGCAGGGCCCGAGGTCATGCTGGCATTTCTGCATCGCGCTGTCACCGTGACTGGAGGGCCGGGAGGCGCTGCCATCTCCTGGGTGATGGAGCTCAGTGCTGTCTGCTCTTTCTTGTGGCCGCATAGCTGGGAAGAAGCTTTAGGAAGGTTCCCGATGTGCCCAGCTGCTTCTCAGGCAGGTCCTGGCCCAGAGGACTGACCCCGGAACTTCCTCAGGTTCCCCTGGACCCCCTGACCTCCACTTGCAGGTGGTGAGTCTCCCTCCTCCGGTATGCTGGCCTGATCTTTCCTTCCCCTCCTGAGGGTGACCTTCATGGTTGGCCAGTCGCTGGCCACCATCGGCCCTGGACTCATCTTTCCAACACCCCGGAGTCAAGTCCTCTTCTTTACAGGACTGCGCCGAGGGCTGTTCAGATGGGTGCCTTTCCTGGCATGCCTCCCATCTTCCTCCCATCCCAGATCCGCGCCACGAGGCCTTACGTACGGGTCCTTATTCTCTGCAAGGCTTGTCATGCCGTCACATCAGTCACTCGGGATGGACTGCAAGCCTGTGGCCAGCAGGCTGCCCTGATCCTGCGGGGCTGTCATCACGCTCTAGAAGGCGCTGCTTGCCAGGCGGTGGGCCTCCTGAGCACGTTCTAGTATGTGACGTTCTGGGCCCCTCTAGCTGAGGATGGAGAAACAGCCTAGTGAGAGCGTTTAGCCACCGTTCCCTGTAGACTTATTCTCAGGCACTCAAGCCTGCTCCGAACGTGGGGCTGGGAGGGGAGAGGGCGTGGCCGTGACACCCTCTGGCCTGGTGCTTCCTGCGTGCTAAGTTGCTTCGGCCGTGTCCGACTCTTTGCAACACCATGGACTGTAGCCCCCCAGGCTCCTCTGTCCATGGGGATTCTCCAGGCCTAAGAATTCTGGAGTGGGTTGCCACGCCTTCCACCAGAGGATCTTTCCAACGAAGGGCTCAAACTCGTGTCCCCTAGGTCTCCTGAATTGGCAGGCAGGTTCTTTACCACTAGCACCACCTGGGAAGGCCCTGGCTCTCTCCGTTTCTTCTGGAAGAAAACGTGACTTCGCTGGAAGGTTGTCCCCCACATTCCCCATCACAGGAAGGGTTTTGAAACTGAGCCTGGCTCTTCAAGCCTGCTGCTCTCTGCCTTTGATCTACTTCCTTTTAAATTAGCTTCTACATCTGCTAAGTCCTCTGCAGAGTACATCATGAGAAATGCTGGACTAGAAGAAACACAAGCTGGGATCAAGACTGGGAGAAATATCAATAACCTCAGATATGCAGATGACACCACCCTTATGGCAGAAAGTGAAGAAGAACTAAATAGCCTCTTGATGAAAGTGAAAGTGGAGAGTGAAAAAGTTGGCTTAAAGCTCAACATTCAGAAAACAAAGATCATGGCATCTGGTCCCATCACTTCATGGGAAATAGATGGGGAAACAGTGGAAACAGATTCAGACTTTATTTTGGGGGGCTCCAAAATCACTGCAGATGGTGACTGCAGCCATGAAATTAAAAGATGCTTAGTCCTTGGAAGAAAAGTTATGACCAACCTAGATAGTATATTCAAAAGCAGAGAGATTACTTTGCCAACTAAGATCCGTCTAGTCAAGGCTATGGTTTTTCCAGTGCTCATGTATGGATGTGAGAGTTGGACTATGAAGAAGGCTGAGCGCCTAAGAATTGATGCTTTTGAACTGTGATGTTGGAGAAGACTCTTGAGAGTCCCTTGGACTGCAGGGAGATGCAACCAGTCCATTCTAAAGGAGATCAGCCTGGGATTTTTTTGGAAGGAATGATATTAAAGCTGAAGCTCCAGTACTTTGGCCACCTCATGCGAAGAGTTGACTCATTGGAAAAGACTCTGATGCTGGGAAGGATTGGGGGCAGGAGGAGAAGAGGACGACAGAGGGATGAGATGGCTGGATGGCATCACAGACTCAGTGAGCGTGAGTCTGAGTGAACTCCGGGAGAGGATGATGGACAGGGAGGCCTGGCGTGCTGCAATTCATGGGGTCTCGAAGAGTTGGACACGACTGAGCGACTGAACTGAACTGGACTGAAGTCCTCAGGGTGATTTCCCTGGTGGCTCAGTGGGTAAAGAGTCTGCCTGCGATGCAGGAGTCCTGGGTTCGATCCCTGGGTCGGGAAGAGCCCCTGGAGAAGGAAATGACATCCCATTACAGTATTCTTGCCTGGAGAAGTCCATGGACAAAGGAGCCTTCTCATATTGATTATGAATGTTCAGAAAAGAAAACCAAAGAACAGGAGGCCGCAGAAGTGACCAAGGTCGTGTGCTGGGCACAGCCAGCTGTGGGAGCGGCTGGTGCCACCGGGAAGCCAACATGCACTGTGCCCTCAGCGCGCCTGGGAGCTCCTCGCCGAGGCCCCGAGAGCCTGCCCGGGGCCCTGTAATTTCACGTCATCTCTGGCTTCCTTTGGTCGATGGCAAAAGACCAGTCACCGAGGTCTGTCTAGTTAGTTTCCAAAGCCTGACTGATGCAGTGCTGTGATGCCAAACTCTGGGACAGCCTCTGGGCAAAACTGCGGGTCTGGAGAGGAGCTGTTGCACAGTTTTGCAGTAGCAGCCGTGTTTCGTCTTGAACTGATCCTGCTTTTTGCTGAAGTTCAGAGAAAAAGTGATGCTCTGTAATCTTTCGTTGCTTTGTGTCCTGTGAGGCTGGAGGTGCCCACCCTGAGACACAGGTGTGGCTCACCTCACCCCGCCCTGACTTTAAAGCGGCCGCATCGTCACTGGAAGCGAGCTGTGTCGTTGCGAGGGTCTCCTCTCCCCAGACAGCCTGTGGTGAAGATTGTGCTCCAAGAAGGCAACGCCAAGTTGGCACAGGGATCAGGAGAGCACACCTGGGGTTTGAGCTCAGCCAAGGCTTCAGTCTCCCCGAGGCATTGGCCGCGGACTGCCTGACACCTTCCCTGCTCTGTGCCCGCCCGCCCCACGCCAGCCCTTTGAGCCTTACTGCTGCAGCTTGTTCGGTGCCTAGGGGATTCAGGGCATGTGGGCGCGGCTGGAGGTGGCTGGGTGTGCTTAGATGAACTCTGGCAGATTTCACATTCCCATCTGCCCCGGTGAGGTGGTTGCTGAGCTCAGGTGACAGGCTTGATTCTGGTCACTGCTAGGGCTCACGGGGGCCTTGGGACTTTTGTCGGCAGTCCTAGGTGAAGGCGTCCAGAAGAGTTCAGGTGTCCTCCCCCGCTTGTTTAAAAAGGGGATGCTCTTGTCCTTGGCCTGGAAAGGCGTCTCTGGGGCAGTCCGTGTGGCACCCTTGTTTCTCACATGCCCAGCGAGGGGAGAGGCCTCCTTCCTGAATTAGCATAATAGCTGCAGCAGGGAGGGACTCACGTTAGCCCCATCATACAGATGAGGAAACTGAGGCAGAGAGGCTCGATGGCTGGCCCACTTGGCAAAGCCAGCAACTCAGGCCAGCGTTCAGACCCGCCCCCGAGTCCAGTCCCCGCCGGCAACTGCCGTGACACTCCTGCCACCACCTGTCACCTGGGGCCTCGGCCCCTGCGGAGGGTCCTGCTTCCCAGGGACCTGTCTGGGGTGGGGGGCGGGACACGGGTCTGGACACTCATGCTGAAAGGCACCAGCGTGGGACAGTCGGATGAGGGAGGGTGCAAGGCTGGGGGAGGCCGTGGGCATTCCAGAAGGTGTGGGGGATGCACACCTAGTCCCGGATGGAGGTCTCCAGGAAGGCGTCCTGGAGGAGTGAGGCGGGGGGTCCAGAGGAAGAGGGACCCAGGGGCCTGCCGAGGAGGGAGGAGGGCGAGGGGCCGGGACGGGCGGTGCTGTGGTTCAGGGGGCCTGGCCTGTGAGCCTGGGGGCGCTGCAACGAGGTCTCCTCCGCACCTGGTGGCCAAGGGTGCGGAAGCGCCGGGGCCAGGGTGGTGACACGGGTGAGGCCACCGCTCAGGCCCCTGGTCTCAGCCTGGGCCTGCGGGGCCTGGGGTCAGCTGCTCACCCTGTGTGCTGCGGGTTCTTTGGAGAACAGAGAAACAGTCTTCCTCTCAGGGATGGGTGGGCTTAGATAGTATCCGTCAAGCACTCGCTCAGTGTGCGATGCCTGGAGCCAGGCAGCGCCACCCCCTGCTCACCCCCATGCTGCATGTTGCCACCTGTACGCGATAATCCTCCCAGGGGGTCCGTCCACACTGTGGCCCCTGGGGGGGTGAGTCCAAGGTTGGCTGGGCTTGAGAGGGAGGCCTGGTTTGGAGTGGAGCGAGCGGCCTGTCTGTGACTTGGGGATGGACTTGACTGTGGGGTCCTCCAGGGGCAGATGGCTCCCAAGTCTACTGTGTGTGGTCTGTTCCCCAGAGGGCCCTTTGCACAGAGCTGTGCATGGTTCAGGCGACAGTGAGTGAGCACAGAGCTGCCGTGGTCTACAGAGATCCTGAACTGGGACAACTAGAATTTTGGATGAGCTGTGACAGAGTGGCTTTAATGGGCTGGATAGGGCAGCGAGTGAGAGCAAGAGGATTAAGGAGAGAGGTGGTAATAAAGAAGAGCCCTCGTCCCTGGTATTCTCGAGAGCCGCGGTCAGAGACTGAGCTCCACGCTGCTCCTGGGTCCGGACGGCGTAGTGGAGAATTTCCGCAGGCCAAGGAAGTAGGGAGCGGGGCGGGGGACAGGGGAGGGAAAACTCTCCACCACTGCGATTTTGCGCATGTGCGAGGGCCCAGTGGAAAGATGAGGGGTAGAGTCGGAGGAGGAGGGCGCCTGCCAGGTGAGCTGGAAGAATGGGGTTTCCCAGGGGCCAGCTTGAGAGCTGAAACTAGATGCTTGGCTCCACACAGGAGAACAACATGAAGTACTGGGAGAAGAACCAGTCCATCGCCATCGAGCTCTCAGACCTGGTCGTCTACTGCAAGCCAACCAGCAAGACCAAGGACAACCTCGGTACCATCTGCCGTCACCCTGCCTCCCCGCCTCGGTGAACACAGGGTTCCCTTCTGAGCGTGGCACTGTCACGGTGATGGTGTCAGTGGTTCCTGCTCACCCTCCGCATGCCAAGTGGGAACCTTCGCATCAGAGTGTCCTCAGGGCCAGGATGCTGGTGAAGCAGGCCCTCCTGGTATCTTTAGAAGGAGAAACCCTCTTAAAGGGTGGACTGGTTTTTTTTTCTGCTGACAGAAACAATTACTACACACTTGGTGGCAGAAACAATGTATGTTTATTCTCTCGTAGTCGTGGACTGAAGTCAGTATTACTGAGCTGAAATCGAGGTGTCAGCAGGGCCCCGCTCCCTCCAGAGGAGGACCTGGTCCTGGCCTCCGGCAGCTTCTGCTGGCCGCTGGCATTCCTTGGCTTTTGGCCATGTCACTACAGCCCCCACCTTTGTGGTCACATTGCCTTCTCTTTTCTGTAGTCTCATCTCCCTTAACCTCACAAGTACAAAGACTGTGTGGTTTCATTTAGGGCCAGGTAATCTCCCCACTTCAAGCCCGCCATCTGCCAAGTCCCTTTGAAGGAACATAGTCACAGGTTCCAGAGGTCAGGACCTGGGTATCTTTGGAGGCCTGCTGCAGGAGAATTCAAAAGTGGATCTTTGACCACATTCTCCAAAGCAGCAGGTTCTTTGTGCTAATAATGGTCCTAGTCATATTTTCTTCCCCCTTTCAAGCAACTCCTGTAGTTGCTTGTAATTCCAGGGCAGAGAGAGACGCAGTCCTAAACTCCGGAGCTCATGGTCACCCGGAGGCTGGTCCCTGGGCACCTCTTGATGTCCAGGGCAAGAGGCAGCCAGGCCCAGCATTTTTAGGAGCTGTCCTACCTAAAGCAGAGCTTTATCCAAACAGTTCAAGAATTGTTTGTGTTTTCTCTCCGCTGCTTCCCATTCTTTGTCCCTCCACAGGACCCCGTCTCCTCTCTCTATCCCCGCTTCCTGCGGGTGGGCGGTTCTCCTTCCATCAATATGCTGGGTTCACTCATCTCAGGTCTGCGACACCTTCGCTGAGGAAGCCAGGGCCCTGTCTGCGTCTTCCACTCCTCAGACCTCCTCCCTGCTGATCCCTTCCTGCACCACACCTTTCTATAACTGTATCCTGTATCGCTTTGGTGGTTTCCTGCACAAGGCTGCTGGTAGTTTTAAACAAAAAAAAAAAAGCAGATTACATCAATCCTAGACTAAGAAGCAGTGGGAACCCTGGGCTGCCTTTTCATCTCTGAGACTTCCCCAGAGGGCAAGAGCCCACTGCAGAACCAGTTAGGACAGGATCGTCACAAGCATTTGGACATCTTCTCTGAGAGAGGTTCCGGGTTGCCTTTGACGACCTGCACACCCTGCCGGTGGCGTCAAGAAAAACTCACGAGACGCAGGATAAACGTTGACTCCCTCTCTTTGTGCAGAAAACCCTGACTTCCGAGAAATCCGCTCCTTCGTGGAGACGAAGGCCGACAGCATCGTCAGACAGAAGCCCAGCGACCTCCTGAAATACAATCAAAAGGGCCTGACCCGTGTGTACCCCAAAGGACAGCGGGTGGACTCGTCCAACTACGACCCCTTTCGCCTCTGGCTGTGCGGCTCCCAGATGGTGGCGCTCAATTTCCAGACTCCAGGTAAAAGGGGCCAACTGTGG